>JAWPHD010002804.1:0-80000 GCA_037043455.1 Cyrtodaria siliqua | reverse complement strand
TAGCTGTGTCTAAACCAGTAACGCTGATTGTTTCTAGCTAGCTGTGTCGAAACCAGTAACGTTGATTGAGTCTAGCTGTCTGTGTCTAAACCGTAACGCTGATTGAGTCTAGCTAGCTGTGTCTAAACCGTAACGCTGATTGTGTATAGCTAACTGTGTTTAAACCGTAACACTTATTGAGTCCAGCTAACTGTGTCTAAACCGTAACGCTGACTGAGTCCAGCTAACTGTCTCTAAACCAATAACGTTGATTGAGTTTATCTAGCTGTGTCTAAACCAGTAATGCAGATTGATTCTAGCTAGCTGTGTCTAAAACAGTAACGCTGAATGAGTCTAGCTAGCTGTATCTAAACCGTAACGCTGAAATTGTCTAGCTAGCTGTGTCTAAAGCAGTAACGCTGATTGAATCTAGGCAGCTGTATCTAAATCGTTACGATGATTGTGTCTAGCTAGCTGTGTCTAAAGCAGTAACGCTGATTGAGTCTAGTTAGCTGTGTCTAAACCGTAACGCTGATTGTGTCTTGCTAGCTGTGTCCAAAGCAGTAACGCTGATTTAATCTAGGCAGCTGTATCTAAACCGTAACGCTGATTGTGTCTAGCTAGCTGTGTCTAAAGCAGTAACGCTGATTTAATCTAGGCAGCTGTATCTAAACCGTAACGCTGATTGTGTCTAGCTAGCTGTTTATAAAGCAGTAACGCTTATTGTGTCTAGCTAACTGTATCTAAACCGTAACGCTGATTGTGGCTAGCTAGCTGTGTCTAAAGCAGTAACGCTGATTGAGTCTAGTTAGCTGTGTCTCAACTAGTAACGCTGATTGTGTCTAGCTAGTTGTGTCTAAAGCAGTAACGCTGACTGAGTTTAGCTAACTGTGTCTAAACTAGTAACGCTGATTGTGTCTAATTAGCTGTGTCTAAGGCAGTAACGCTGATTGAGTCTAGGTAGTTGTATCTAAACCGTAACGCTGATTGAGTCTAGCTAGCTGTGTCTAAACCAGTAACGCTGATTGAGTCTAGCTAACTGTATCTAAACCGTAAAGCTGATTGAGTTTAGCTGTATCTAAACCGTTTCGCTGATTGAGTCTAGCTAGCTGTGTCTAAACAGTGACGCTGATTGTGTCTAGCTAGCTGTATCTAAACCAGTAACGCTGATTGTATTAAGGTAGCTGTGTCTAAACCAGTAACGTTGATTTTGTCTTGTTAGCTGTTTCTAAACAAGTAACCCTAGGACACCCAGATGCAAGTAAGGATGACTTCTCATGTAGAAGTGCACAGTTATGTTCAGTACATGGGACTAAGGAATCAATTTGTAGGAAATTCCAGTGAGAAAATTGTATTGATATCTCAGAGATGATTAGATAATATATATGGTGAAACTGAAAGTTTGACAGCGCTTTGCAATCAGATGACCTATTTAATAATGCATTTATCACATTTGGGTAGCTGTAAACAAGGGGAATCATTCGGACGTTGAGATTACCGGTAAGTATTACCTATACAGGTAGAATGGAATTTACCCTAAAGCTTGAACATATTGGTTATATTTCTGAAGGCCTAAATGCGTTTTATCCCACACGGAAGAAGAATATTAACGCTGATTGTGTCTAGCTAGTGGTGTCTAAACCAGTAACGCTGATTGTATCTAGCTAGTTGTATCTAAACCGTAACGCTGATTGAGTCTAGCTTATCTTAACCGTAACGCTGATTGTGTCTAGCTAGTTGTATCTAAACCGTAACGATGATTGAGTCTAGCTTATCTTAACCGTAGCGCTGATTGTGTCTAGCTAGCTGTGTCTAAACCAGTAACGCTGATTGAGTCTAGTTAGCTGTGTCTAAACCAGTAACGCTGATTGAGTCTAGTTAGCTGTGTCTAAACAAGTAACGCTGATTGAGTCTAGCTGTATCATTGGTTATATTTCTGAAGGCCTAAATGCGTTTTATCCCACACGGAAGAAGAACAACAGGTTGGATGATTTAGATTTTAAACAGTGATATACCAGGTTAGAAGATAAAACGAATTTTTAATTTGTGTATTTATCGTGTTCGGCGATTTCCAAATTTCTTCTTTCATACTGGTTTATATATTACTGTAACGATGCCTGTTCAGTGCGGCGGCGGTAAAACGTCTCCCCGTGGTGCTTGCAATCAGTACTGTTATTCATTCCGTTCTTTGGAGATAGCTGAGCCTGGTATTTACAGATACCGGTGGTACATTCTCAAATACTTTGGTTTCTTACATGAATTCCAAATATGAGTATTATTGACTGTTGCCAGTGATAAGTAGGGTTTATGGACATTCTCAATCAAACTGAGACTGCAATATGTCGTATGTGTCGTGTTCGGCCGTTTCCAAAGATCCACCCTCATATTTTTTTATATATCTTCTACATCCAGCTAAATTCCATTTTGTTTATTTCGCCCATTGTTTTCTCGTTTAGGGCAAAGCGTTTTATTAAAAACTGGGACCATACGTCGATGGCCATGGAATGGTGTGAACACACCTCATTGAAGGTTCCATGTTCGCCGTCATATGCATACCATCTTCGGGATGGCTCACATTTCTGTACTGTTGGCATTGTAAATATTATATTCTGCTCAACCCGGGGCTACAGGACTTGAGCGGTAGCAAGTACTTCTCACTACCGTTCATGAACAATCAATCAAACCGTGACTGCAATATTTGTTTTGTATTTATCGTGTTCGACGATTTCCGAATTTCTCCTTTCATACTTTTATAATATCCCAGTATGTTGTAATTCTCAGCAAGATACTATTATTTGATTATTATAAAATTATTTAACCACTTATCTTAAACGAGACGTGAAGGCATAATAAAACAAGGTAAAATGATACGATTAGTCATATGTATATGTTATAGTTATAATTGTAAGGAAATACATTCAAGTCAGCTACAGCGACAAAGCCTGCCCATGCTCTTGTGGCTCCATTGTACGTGAGCATTAGTTCAATCCGCCCAAAGGTTAACAGCCATCCTAATTGACAGTTGTTCTTATTTTCGCGGGCCTTTCCTCTACACACGCACAATGCTTTGACGCCGATGTATGACTGAAGGAAACAATGACGTACTCTGACTGCTGATACACATACATTCGCAGCAACAGATTCAGTTAGCTTGACATGTTCTATAGGTTTCTGAGCGTATCCAGGCGGGCCTGAACAGTTATGATTATGTAAAAGGCGTTTGGTATGGTGAGTTGTTAGCTGTTTGGTTAAAAGTTGAACACAAATCCATCCTCTCCTCTCTTAAACAGTTAAATCTAAAATCCTGATTCCTCGCCTGAAGTACAGTGTGAAGTATGTGCAAACATATAAAAAATAAATAATAAAAGGATTTCAAATACTAGTTCATGTAATACTTTATTTTACGTAGACAATGCCTCCTCCAAAGGAACATAAAACCTTGCAGACTCCGGGTAGGCGGAGCTCAGCTTCTGCATGTTTGGAAGTCTAATACGTTTAACTCATTAATGAAATCACTTACTACAGTCATATTGCAAATCTTGGTCCAGTATGAACAAAAGATTATCAAGGCTTGTAAGATATGATTGAACTATACATTTATAAATATATATACGTTTTTTTTATTTTGGATATATAATGTTTTAATATATGTTACCGTGTGTAACATGTGTTAGTTTGCAAGTAATACAACAAACATTCGATACTACTATTTCGTGTAATCTGCATTTATTAATAATTAATTAATTCATTAATCCAATCATTAATTTAACCTTAACGATTCTCTAGTTTGTCTCATGCCCGACACGCGTATTAAACAGAACTGTAAAAAGTGTTGTCATACACATTGGGGGTGTTGTAAAACCTTTCTATGTTTGTGGTGTAGCTTATTTCCCAGTCACCGTTGCTATTGTTTTTGTTTTGTTTACGTGTTTTTGGTTGACTGTGTTTTGTAAATGCTATGTTTCCTGCTCGACCTTCTATACGTGGTCCCGCCTTAATTTTATTAAGCGATGGGAAAGCTTATATTAGTAGGATTTTAAAACTGATAATTCGACAATAAAACTGGTTTAAAACATGTTTTACTGAAACAATGCGATACTCTGTTTAAAATTACCTATTAAATGTTTTAGTTTTACAATATGGAAACGTTTAAACCGATATTACGGTTGTATTTAGTACCCCTGTCAACCCAGTGTGCGCTTTTTGGAGAAGGTGTTGGATGGGGGTATGAACGTTAACACTCGGGCCACGTAATGTACCTGCTTTAACATGGAGATTGTTTAAATGTTTTAGCAACAAATATAAAACATTTGTCTGTGCATATGGCTAAATAACACATGTAAACTACAAACTTAAGGTTTGAAGTTAAACATGAAGTAATTCCAAGTGAATGTTATCTGGTAAATGATCAAAGTTTTAATGGAATGAAGATAAATCTTCAACTCATGTCGATTAAGTGTAGATTTCATCAACTTATATTATATTTGCACTGCATGAACGTCTTTACAACTTTACAACATTATATTTACCTGGTAATTTGTAATACAATAACTGGGAGATAACTGGAGACATATCAGGACATTCATTGTGATTAATTTGGATTTTATTCCATTTCTTTATTATTCTTCGATTAGAGCATTATCAGCACTACATATATTAACATATTTAGATCTGAGAAAAATCGTCGTTTGATAAGATGCTTATTGATCCGAAAAACAAATTGAAATTTCTAATTCTCTGTTTCAACGTCAATGTAAGAAAAGCGAAACCTGCTTGCATATAATTAAATAAACGAGTTTTCACTTTATTGTCTTATTCTTCCACAGGTATATTTATATTAAAAAACACACACAAAAAGTAGACACACTGAAACAAATAACAACGTTAAAGATGAATAAAAGTCAAAATAAGACATCACAATTACCAAAGGGTTGCCAATAGGGCTACCGCCTTGGAACGGGCAGTAGCAAAAGAAGGTCGCTGGATTTAAACCAGGTTCTCGGGTGCACCAAACTTTATTCTTACCCTATTGTAATCCCAAATAAGAGGTCCGCGCTCTACTCGCTAAAAAAAAGTCTATGAAACAGGGGCCTTAATTCTGAAAAAAATTATTTGACCGGAACATGGCTATGAAATAGACCACTAGGCTTGTTACTGACCATCGCTTTGAAGAAATATAAAAAGATCGGACAGGGAAAGTAGCATTCAAGGAGGACAGTCAACCACAAAACACAGAAACAAACACGCAAACCGACAAACAAGAAGGCAATATCAATAATAAATGCAAACGACATCACAAACACAAAAGGGTTGACAATAGGGCTAACGCCTTGGAACGGTCAGTGGCAAAGTAGGCCACTGAGGTTTTACACCTGTTCTAGGGTGCACCAAACCTCACACTTACCCTACTGTCATCCTATTAAAACAGGACAGTGTAAATAAAGAAATCCCCTCCATGACCTAATCTCTGACCAACAAGGCAGCATCAATAGGCAATATAAGTCAAACACAAATATGCTAGTGTAAATATAATACAAAAAAACAATAACCTAGAAAGCCACAATGAAGGTACTCAATGACTTGGCAGAAGCCAGAGCAACAAGAGAATAAACCATTAAGATCACGACAGGAAAGATCATAGACAAACATCAAACGCCACCGTCTCAATGGGCTTTAGGTAGGCGTCATCATAGGGTCCACAGCTTGTCCGGTCATCGTACAATTAAAGAGGAAAGCATAGTGGCGACTGTAAAAGGGTCCACCACCAAGCATGTAGTACGTTGCAAAATGATAACCTCTTTTGATAAACTTTTTAACAAGTTTAACAAATATAGTAAGAAAGTGATCATGACCAAGAATCTTACGAAGTTTATAAATCACATCACCATAGAAGTCAGATTGTGATAGTCTTTGTCGCAGAAGAGTCCTTAAATTACTTTTATATTTGGAAAGAATATCAGGGTTACGATAATAACATTTTGCAAAGGTTTTACGAAGTTTATGGTAACGGTAACCCTGTTGAGTAGCTTTTTAGTTATACAATGATTACGAATATTAAAGTCCTCAATTCGAGTACAAGCTCTTGAAAAACGAATAAGTGTAGACACATACACCACATAAGAAGTTGCTCGGGGAATATCTCCATCCAAGTGGGGGTAATTAACAATGTCAAAATTAAAATCATCTCTCTTGTCATAGATTTTGCTAATTATTTCACCATTTTCAATCGAGAGTTGTAAAATCAAGAAAGGAAGAGTTATTATAAGATATATTTTCTTTTTTATGCTCAAGTTCTATAGGATAAATATAATTAACCACAGTTGGAAAGAAAGAAGTTTCGTTAAAATCCGGCTAGAGGTTCAGGAGAACTAGTATGCACAATGTCAGTGTATTAAAACCTTTAAGGTGTCATATTTCGGCCAAAATTCATTAAATTGGAACACGGTAATGAAATGCGCAACTAGGCTTGGTACTGCTCATCCCTGCCAAGATTCGTTGAAATCCGCAAGGGAATCAGGAGAATTAGTTGGGACAAAGTTTGTGTATTAAAACCTTAAAAGAAACAAAAATCATTCAACCAGAACACGGCAATGAAACGTGCAAATAGGCATGGTACTGATCATTGCCGCCAAGATTCGTTTAAATCCGGAAAGGAGTTCATAAAATACTAATCTGGACATAGTTTGTGAATTAAAACCTTTAAAGGGACATAACTCTGCCAAAAACGCGATGATGATATGGACAACTAGGCTTGGTGCTGATCTTCCCTGCATAGTTTCATTGAAATCCGTAGAGGGTTTCAGGAGAACTAGTGCAGACGAAAGTTTGTGTATTAAAACCTTTAAAAGGACACAACTCTGCCAAAAACATTCAACCGGAACACGGCGATAATATGCGCAACTAGACCTGGAACGGATCATCTCTAACATGTTTCGTTTAAAACAGACCAATGCTTCAGGAGAACTAGTCGGGACAATGTTTGTGTATTGAAAACCTTTAAAAGGGCCCTACTTCTGCCTAAATCATCCAACCGGAACACGGTGACGATATGTAGAACTAAGCTTGGTACTGAACATCCCTGCAAAGTGTTACTGAAATCCGGCCAAAAGAAGGCCATTTCGCCTTAATGGGGCAATATACAGCATTTTAACTAAATCAAGGGGATTACTACGGTGTTACTAATTCGATATGATTGGATTTCGAAATTTGGTAATGATCGGATGAAAATGAAAGCCCTATCGTCTTAAAGAGGCACAATAAAGCAGTTTAAGTAAATCAAGGGTCATAACTCCGCTGTTACAGGTCCGATCTGACTGATTTTCAAAACAGTCCGAGCTTTCATCAACATTAACAATCTGGTAAAGTGTGTTAAAGATCAGATGAACAATGAAGTCCCTATCGTCTTATCGATGTAAAAGGTCACGGAACAGTGTAAATAAAGAACCCCCCACCCCAGTACTCAATGTCTTGGCAGAAGTCAAAGCAACAAAGAATAAATCGTTAATGGCACGACTAGACACCATTGAAGATATAGAGGATCTCAAACGAGTTATCATTTCATACAACATTTTGTAAAACGAGTTTTGCAATTAGTTATCAAGTGAGCCTCTGGCGAGCTTAATAACATTTGCAAAACGAGTTTCATAAATTGGAGTTAGCGATCATTTATATCACATAACACACGTTGCAGTTATCATTTTACCAATTCTTGTAATAGTCATGTCACCCTCATTGACACAGTTTTGAACCAAAGAGAACCTGTTTAAATAATGCTAACTACGCTTGTGTAAATAATTCTCAACAAAACGAGTGAAAAATAACATGCAACACGTACATGAATTAGTATAATTAATATTATTGAGTAGATCTATCGTCATGTAAAAAAACAAAAATTAACGATCGTTAATAGCAATAACTTCATGACAATACTTTTGACAGTTTTCATTTTCACAGTCGTGACGTTTATCGCCCAATGCATAAGACGTCACAAATTAAACACCGTCACAAAATGTGAAAATGCGCGACATAAATTTGAACATTTCATGGGCATTGGCATATTGTCAAATGTGATTATTTAATCAGAATCAGAATCGCTTTGGATCTTACATTTACTTTTTTTTGTAAACCTGTGTCTTTGGATTGTGGATAAATATTGATGTTAAATTTGCCTCCAAAGACGTTTCCACAGAACATGTTCTTGCCACCGTGAAATGTGTAGTTGGAGGATTCAGAGTTGAATGTGTTCGACGAAAATTGATTGCTACTGGATGTCATAACCAGTTGGTTCCTCGTCGTTGACGTTGGACAACTTTGATAGGACGGGTGTTGGACAGAATTGTGTGACAGTATACTGGATATTTGCTGGTGAATTATTCCCTGAATTAAAGAATAGCCGTAGTTGTATCGCTTCAATTGTCTCTCGAAACTGCCTAAAAATCCACGAAGAGAAGTAGGCTCATAGCTCGATCCATCAGCCTTTCGAACACTAATAAAAAACTTGCATAGTAGTTTGCACAGCTCGGGTGGGGGTATTTTATGCAGTTTCCTGTTTTCATTCTCGGTAGAAAAGAACGATTGGAGCAGTTTCAGGTCATAGTGGATTTTGCTGAGCGTGTTAAGATTCGATTGCTTGTTAACATCAGTATCCGATCCTTTTTTGAACCGGGGGTGGATTTCACTTTGATCATTCGTCTGCTCATTCATTGTATTTTCAAACTCATGAATCGTTTGAAGTCTGGTGACAGGTCAACCGTCTTCAAAATCAGTGCCTTCAATGCGTACGGTGTAAGTATCTCCGTTGCTGGTTAATTTCTTCTTGATAATAATGCCTTTCAGATTATCGTCGATTTTGACAGCTGCGTATAAAGGAATAGTACGCATTGTGTCGGCCATGTTTTTAAATACGTGCATGAATATGTAGGACACAGTAATTCGGTCTAACCATCAAAATCGTTCCAGGATGTTTTACACTTGGGTCATACAACAGAATATTACATGGGAGTTCGACACTGCTAACAAGGGACGTTATGTGATAGAACATTAAAAGCTACATTATTTTATTATATGGTACTTTCTTCATAGGGTCTACAATATATTGGGTCCTTGTTCAATCTAAGAGGAAAGCATAGTGCCAAAATCATTTTCATGCAAATTCATACCGAAAGCATGCCTAATTAGATTACTGAATTTGATGGGAACTCATTTCAGATTGTTTTTATCATTTTCAGCATACATTGTATTACAGAGACTTATTATAGGCTGATTAAAGAAGCTGGTTAAATACACAGTCAACCTCCCTAATTATTCTTAAAATATATATTATGTTAATATTTAGTTCTTAACATGAATGAGAGCCTTTTTAAAATGTCAGTATAAATAAATAAAGATAAAGGTGAACCTTCGGGAGCAATAAACACAATTAAGAGAATAAAGCAGCAGTCTGTTCATGAGAAGTAATATACGAAGCAACACCTCTCACGCCCGCTAGCACCGGCTTAAGCGGTATTCTACTTCAAAGCCACCTATATGGGGTTCGTTGTCCTCAAAGGACCAGTAAAGAAAACACTATTTACTCGTAGCACAGGGAGACTCTTTACAGACGCCACACTGCACCAAACGAACGCTAGTGTGAATGTTAATAGAGACTGATAAAGGAGATCCTTTGGGAGCAACCAACACAATTAAGATAATAAAGCAAATCCATTGAAAACAAGAATTACATATAGATATTTTCATACAAAAGCAAGTAACAACATAAAACATTTTACATTATACATTGGAGAATCGCTTAGTAATTAAAACACGCATACACAGGTTAGGCAAATTAAAAATAAACGTCCTAAAATTACTGGTGTATTTTTCTGTCATTAGGATAGCAGAATGCTAGCATATTTCAGACATGAGAGACATCAGTCCCTGTTGCCACAGCTCGTTCCGCGGTGGTACCCTTTTTGTCAACCTTTGTATGTTTGCGGAATCTCACACTTTTGAAAATAAACATTTCCATGCAAGTATTGTTTTAATGTTCCGTAAATATTACCCTTTCTCTCCGCCGTTTGCATCTACTTTTATAATAGCAATTATTTGTGGTTATGACGCGCATATTACGTGTCATATGTTGTGAACTTCTTTTCCTATTATTACGCCTGTTAACAATAATTTACGGCGTGATGTGTGCTGTATAACTAAATACAAATGTAGTTCAATGTATTTTTATCACGTTTTTATCACGTTTTGTTTCTTGAGGTTTATAACATTTAAATAATATACCCCCACACAGTAACGTATGATTATAACTGAGTTATACATGAAACTAAGACGTCTGAAGACGTTCTGGATAACATTTGCAATAAAGGTCAAGTTTCATCAATAAGCACTTATGACTTCTCTACACTATAAACAACCTTACCTAATCACTTTGTTAAAGACAAGCTAATTTCTCTTATTCAAAAAACATTCGCTAGAGAAAATAACGGCTGTTTAGACAATTATACTATGTGGACTTGCTATGAAGATTGTGAAGCACTCATCTTCCTATTAGATAATATTTTCGTCAGGTATGGTACCACCATTTATAGATAAATTGTTGGTATCCCTATGGGTACGAACTGTGCACCACTTGTCGCAGATTTGATTTTATTTTGCTGTGAAAGAGATTTCGTGTTGTCTTTCACCAGATACCCAGGCAGATGTTATTGAAGCTTTTAATGACACCTCTCGGTATCTGGATGACATACTGAACATTGACAACCCTTTCTTTCCAACTATGGTTGATAATATTTATCCTAAAGGACTTCGGCTTAATAAAGAAAATATATCTGATAATAACGCTTCTTTTCTTGATTTAGATCTCTCGATTGAAAATTGTAAAATAATTAGCAAAATCTATGATAAGAGATATGATTTTAATTTTGATATTGTTAATTATCCCCACTTGGATGGGGATGTTCCCCGAGCAAATTATTATGGGGTGTATCTGTCTCAACTTATTCGTTTTTCTAGAGCTTGAACTCGAGTTGAGGACTTTAATATTCGTAATCTGTGTATAACTAAAACGTTACTCAATCAGGGTTACCGTTACCATAAACTTCGTAAAACCTTTGCAAAATTTTATTATCGTAACCCTGATCTTCTTTCCAAATATAAATGTAATTTAAGGACTCTTCTGCGACAAGAACTATCACAGCCTGACTTCTATGGTGATGTGATTTATAAACTTCGTAAGATTCTTGGTCATGATCACTTTCATACTATCTTTGTTAAACTTGTTTATCAAAAGAGGTTATGACCCTATCATTTTGCAAAGTACTGCATGCTTGGTGGTGGACTCTTTTACAGTTCGCCACTATGCTTACCTCTTTAATTGTACGATGACCGGACAGGCTGTGGACCCTATGATGACGCCTACCTAAAGCCCATTGGGACGGTGGCGTTTGATGTTAGTCCATGATCTTTCTTGTCGTGCCCTTAATGGTGTATTCTCTTACTGCTCTGGCTTCTGCCAAGTCATTGAGTACCTTCATTGTGGCTTTCTAGGCTATTGTTTTTTTGTATTATATTTACACGAGCATGTTTGTGTTTTACTTATATAGCCTATTGATGCACGACAGGCATTACAATCAATAGTTGAAGGTAATCTATATTTAGGACCTTTCGAAAACAAATACCGAATACGTTTATCAATAATATCAAAATTACCAGTGATAACATGACCTGCTGGAGCATAGCAAAATGTTGATGTGTTGCATTCACATTCCTTAGGAGTATTATGTACTATATCAAGGTCAGAAACTATTTTGTTGTAATTGAAAATAGTATTTCTAATAGGCTTTTTATACTTATAACAAATTACAGGACTTTCAGAATTTTTGAAATATTTTGGGATAGAATCAACTACATGAGTATCTCGAAAAATACTAGGCATGTCAATGAAATCAATACCTTTGTTAATATATAGTAGTTTTAGAAAATGCCTGACGTGATCAGACTCCTTGTCAATATGGGGTCGGAGAACATGTTGTGTATAACTTTGAACTATGGAAGCAGTGTTATACAAGGGATCTGTACGAATGAAAATTTTGTCGGCTTCCTCATCGATCAACTTTAGTGATGAAATGGACAAAGAGGTAAGCCGCGAAAGCATAGAGTGCTTTCCAGACTGTTTAGAAATGGTATGTAAGTTCATAGAAATAAGGAACACACTTGCCCAAAGTAGCTCACAGACACAGTAAAAGCTATCAATGATACTTCATGAACTTACAGTTGTACATGTAGTATACAGTGGTCATAGGTGACCTGAGAGGTTTTAAACCTGACGTTACTTCTAAGGAACAGACCCACTACAACTGAGTCTGTTACTTCTTACTCCTGCTTATGTTCCTTCCTTCCAAGGGATTCCCTTTTCGTTAGTTATTTTATGTGTATCTTACACATCAACATTAGATATAAAAATCGAACAGGAAAATTCGCATTCAAGGACGACAGTTAACCACAAACACACACAGAAACAAAGAATTATTTTAAAGATGAATAAAAGGCCATATAAGACATCACAAACACAAACAAATTGACAATAGGGCTACCACCTTGGAACGGACAGTGTCAAAAAAGGCCGCAGGGGTTTAAATCAGGTTCTAGGGAGCACCAAACCTCACACTTACCCTACTGTCATCCCCAATAAACCGGGACGGACAGTGTACATAAAGAATTCCTTGCCACGAACTATTCTCTAACCAACAAGGCATCATTAATATGCAATATAAGTAAAACACAAAGATGCTTGTGTATATATATAAATACAAAACAAATAGCCTAGAAAGCCACAATTAAGGTACTCAATTACTTGGCAGAAGCCAGAGCAACAAGAGAACAAACCATTGAGTGCACGGCAAGACAAGAGTTGAAACAGTTATGTTGGGACTATACAATTTAACATAACTTTAAAAAGCGAGTCTTTACAGCAATAAGACATATCGACGAAATAATATTAATACACTGTTTTATACGAAACCCTTTAAGAGAGACGTTTGGTAGAACCTGGTTGAAACCAACAGCGGCATTTTATGACACTGACTGTTCCCTTGCGGTAGCCTTTTTGTCGACCCTTTTATATTTGTGATGTTATATTATTTGCCTTTAGATTATTTTTTAATTGTTGTTCTTTTTTATGCGTGTTTTGGGTTGACTGTGGTCCTTGAATGCTACATTTGTGTTCTACGTTTATATATATTGTGATCTTCCCATAATAACAGGAAATGTCAGATGAGGAAGAATTTTTGACAAAAAAACTATCCCCGATGATAGTCCTTGTCCGCAGACGAGTTGAGTATTCTGTTAAAACAATAATTAAACAAATCTGGTTAAAATGGTTTAATCAGTAGTAGGGTCTTTAATAGTAGTCAGGTGCCTAGTTATAATTGTTTCGCAACACGAGTAAGTATGCATGCATATCGATACACAATAATTGAACCCTATTTGATATACAACAATACAACAATTCCGGTAAGAGACTCATTTCACAGACACAATCGTATACTTCACGCTCTTCAGATGATTGCACATTAGCACATGTCCAAAATGTGACGCCTGAATTACAGACGAAAAAGTGCATGAGGACTCGAACTAACATCATATTTAAAACTTAAGCGATGCCGTTTATATTTTCGATGTCGGTAATTACTGTAGATTACTCTGAAACCTTCTTGCAAAGAAGCTATTGTTCTAAAAAGAAGCTGAAATCTACAAGAATAACTCGTTGTTTCAGTAGGAACACGAAGGAAATAAAGAAATAGGCTACTAATTTAAATAAATTGCAAACTTATCTCAGACACATGATGTACGTAGAGCTGTATCGCAATGACTATTTATCAATGCTTTCGCTGTGACGGCTCTACGTATATATGTATGTCAAAATAAAGAAATATAAAGACGAATAAGCTTCGTATGTTTAAATATGTTTCCAACAATTCCTGCTCGCCCCTAATTGTGAATTGATGTTAAATCGTTCAATGGCATACCAATACCAATGTCATCCGCATTTTTCTGCAACCACCAGGAAGGTTTATTGAAGAAAGAAATTGCTTTTTTTCAGTTTGAGGTCTTAGACAATACCTGTATAAGGTGTAGGGTCGTATTGCATGGGCATTGTATTAATATGTTTTATACAACACCTAATAAAAGTCTAGTATAACTCTTTGGAGTTATTCAGTACTCGTCTATTTGATATAGTAGGTCTAGATTCCATGAACGCAGTTATTCACGCAGTCCTTCATTTGAACTGTAGGGTACTTAATATTGTATTCCAACAGAACACAATTATCAAGAAATAAATGTTGCTGGTAACTTTGAGCGAAATTGCTCACGAGTAATCCTCACGGAACAGATACACCATATTTATTATAAACCATAAATAACTTATTATTTCACAGATGAGTTAAATTATTAGGAAAGTCGACATTTTTGTCACGTACACGCATCCAAATTGATCAACCGCTAAATTAAACATCGAGATAAAACGTTTTGAGATGAAAATAAATATAATATTACACCACAACATGTCAGTTACGTTTGCGACAAAGTGGGATTTATACATTCAATGAGATGCTTTTAAATCTTTAAAGTTATATTGCATCCTGATAAATGTTACTGATTAATATATACTTTCTCAAGAAGTCATAACAGTTTAATGCCTACAAATTGGAAGTTCGTTTATTTTCCCGGAAAATTCTTATTCTGCCTGTGTACATGTACGATGTGCACATCGCTCTGTTCATAGAGTAAACGTTGCACTCCGTTATATTTGATCGTTTAAATACCGGATTCCGCCACAAGCTGGTGAACATGAAAGTACGAATATATACACGCCTTCACAGCGACCTGCGATTTATTGATAACCGATGTAACTTTATGTAAAGTCATTCACTGTGCTGGGCTTATCCATATAACGTAACCATGCTTGCAAATACAAGGCAATATAAAACCTGTTAGCGACTTCCTGATATAATATGCGGAAGTAATTCCAGGATTACAAAGCTGAATTGTCTCACCATTTAATCCACATGTCAAAAGACCAAGTCATTAACTGTGCAGCATGCATTGCCTTGATGAAGTACGATCTTAAGTAAATATGCCCTGGTAATAGAAATAAGTATAAAAGTCGAACAGGAAATGCATGTTTCACAGAACACAGTAAACTCCAAAACACGCAAAAGGACAAACTTGAATGTCAATGTTAGCAAGAATAAAGGCATATGACATCACAAACGCAAAACGGGTTGACAATACGGCTACCGCCTTGGAATGGCCATTGGAAAAGAAGGCCGCTTGGAATGGCCATTGGAAAAGAAGGCCGCTGTGGGGTTTAAACCAGGTTCTAGGGTACATCAACCTCACACATCCTACTGTCATCCAAATAAAACTGGACGATGTAGATCAAGAAATTCCCGCCATGAACTATTCTCTTAACAAGAAACCATCATTAATAGGCAATATAAGTAAAACACAAAGATGCCCGTGTTTATATAAATACAAATAAACAATAGCATAGAAAGCAACAAAGAAGGTACTCAATGACTTGGTAGAAGCCAGAGCAACAAAATGATAAACCAGTGAGGGAACGACAAGACAAGATTGCAGACAAATATCAAACATCACCGTCCTTTTGGGCTTTAGGTAGACGTCATCATAGGGTCCGCAGCCTGTCCGGTCATCGCACAATTAAAGAGAAAAGCGTAGTGGCGAACAGTAAATGGGTGCACCACCAAGCATGCAGTGCGTTGCAAAATGATAGGGTCATAACTTCTTTGATAAACCATTTGACAAGTTTAACATAGGTAGTATGAAAGTGATCTTGACCAAGGATCTTACGAAGTTTGTAAATCACATCACCATAGAAGTCAGGGCCCCGTTTTATGAAACAACTTACGACTATTTTGATCGTAAATCAGTTTCTTAAATGCTTCACTATAGATTACACTTTTCAAATAAACGTCATTTTATTTAATTTTCTTATACATGTGATAGTTCTGCAATAATTGCAAAAATAATTTTCTATATTGAAAGCTTACGTGAAGAAAAAGAAAGATTTTAAAATTTGAGACTTATCGTAAGATGTTTAATAAAACGGGGCCCAGGTTGTGATAGATTTTTTCGCAGAAGAGTTATTAAATTACTTTTATATTCGTAAAGAAGATCTGGATAACAATAATACAATTTTACAAAGGTTTTACGAAGTTTATGGTAACGGTAGCCCTGATGGAGTGGCTTTTTAGTTATACAAAGATTGCGAATATTACAGACCTCAACTCGAGTACGAGTTCTAGAAGAACGAATAATATAGATATAAAAATCGAACAGGAAAAGTAGCATTCAAGGACGACAGTGAACCACAAACACACACAGAAACAAATAAAAACTTTAAACATGAATAAAAGGCCAAATAAGACATCGCAAACACAAAATGGTTGACAATAGTGCTACCGCCTTGGAACGGTCAGTGGCAAAAACTGCCGCTGGGGGTTTAAAACAGGTTCTAGGGTGCAAAATAAGTTGAACACATAGACGCTTTAAGAAGTTGCTCTGGGAACATCCCCATCTAAATGGGATTGGAAAAGTTAATTTTTGCTATCATTTTTATTTTGTTTAATTTCCAGTACGAAATGTAGAAAAGAAGACAAATATGTTGCTATGTTGTGAAAATGTGAAAAAGGTTAATATCATTTTGTTATGTTTTACATTGTGAATCTATGAACAAATTTAAAGGTAGGTATACAAGACGAACATGAACTGTAGTATTCCCAGAAGAAGAATAATCAACCAAAACCAGGCCTACAAAACAAATACACCAACCCTGGAACGGCACAGTCACAAAAACACATATGTTTCTTAAAATAAGAAACTAAATTAAAATGTATCTGTAACAAATATTTTTCTAACGCGCTTGCCAGCCTTCCCATTGATTGACGTTCAAACATTTGCGACTATTAAATGGTGCATAACCACTCGCAATTTCAGTCATGTGACGATCAACCGTCAAAATGTGACGTCATTACGATTTATTTAAATCCGTTTGGATATAAAACTGTCAAAACAATGAAATGCGTTAGAAATGGGTCAACCAGTATTGAGCTTTTGACTTTTACGACTGCATGTCAGTCGTTTAATGGTCGCACATAGTGTTTAACGACTCCGCTAACGCGTCGCAATTGAACAGAATTTGCGACAATTAAACTACTAATATACCGTCGCAAAGGTCAAAATTTCAATACAGTTAACCCCGTAGTAATTGTAACTAAGGTTATGATATAGCATGACGGCTTGTCTCGCTATTTCTCCCAATATTAAATATGTGCATACGCCACGGACCACATTAATGATAAATATATATATATTCTGTAACGACAAGAACGTCAATGTATCAGCACTGCACTGCTGAATGGCAATTTCGCGTTTCAGTTAATGGAGGATAATCACTTACTATTGCATTTATTAAAATAGATTACAATATAGACTATTAATATATAATTAAATTCTGTGTTCCGAAGAGCAAAATAAGCAAAATGGAATTTAGTTGAGAGCAGCGGTTAGGAATAAATACTGCAAGTGTGATCCATAGGAAGCAACAAACACAGACAAGAGAGAAAAATAGCAGACTCGGTTGTATTGAGTCTGTCCATGAGAGGTAATTATATGACGCAACACCTCACACGCGTTCTAGCACCGGCTTGAAGGAAATATTCCACTTTAAAGCAACACAGAATGGGCTTGATGATCCCATAGGACCAGTAAATAATACCACTACTGATTTGTAGCCTGCGCATAACAAGTAACAGTCAACAGACTAAATTAAAAAGCAGAGGACATATCCTATGGGTGGTTAAACAATACCCAGAGCCTTTATCGGCCGGAGTAGTGGAACCACCGAATCGAAATTTAAGTAAGAAAACATAAACATTTGAACATTTACCACCAATATCTAAATATAAGAATCGTGCTCAGCGATCAATGCATAACAGTCCTGATTGCAAGCGTGTTTTTTTTGTCGACATATCCATTATAAAATCCTGTTTACATAAGCTTTCCGATCGCTTAATGGAATTAAGGCGGACAACGTAATGGAATAGGTTTTCTTTAAAACAATGATACTTCTTCTACCAGTGGAAGCAACTGACACAGACAAGAGACAAACTTAACACAACATCACCTCTCACGCCTCATATATGCAACGTGTGCGTGGAATAATTAAAACACAGTATTAATTTATATTAAAAGTATACACAACGATGTTTAATGAATTTTAACCCTCTAAGCACGACTTTAATAGTCTTTGCGTCAATTGTAAATCCAGATCAACCTACGCAGTCACTCGCAGGCTGGTCAAGGTTTACAAGGTAACTCTCAGGTGGATCAGGGTTTAAAATATCGGGCTGCTGATCAGTCATTTCCCCAAATCACCCATTTGACACATACATGGAATGGTCTTGATTCAAAGAAAGAACAGTATATTATATATATGTAGCGGCTTAAGGGTTACTATCCTCACTATTTCAAAAGAGAGAGAGAGAGAGAAAGAGAGAGAGATAGAGAGAGAGCGAGAGAGAGAGACATACAGACAGACAGACAGACAATAATAGAGAGAAACAAGAGAGATATGAAGAGAGAGTGGGGGAGAGAGACCGTTTCAATTATCTATAATTCAACAGGCGAATTCAAATATAATTGGATAAATGTGTCTGCTATGGATATAGTTTCAGTTAAGAACGCAACGTGATTAGGAAATGAATTCAAGATCACAACACACTTTTGAGACAACTAGTCAGCTTGCCGTCTAAATTTGTATGTTTATCCCGCAGTTTTCCTTGAATTTCATATAATGAATTCGTATTTGGAGAAAATGACTTCAGCTAGAATCGACGTTAAATTAGATTCGCCTTTTGGAATACTATTTCTATCTTTCCTTGTTACTGAACTGTAATTTATTTATGTATGCAAAAACCGGATTGTCATCAGTGAAGGCCATTCCCTAAGGACCACCATCTTTAACAAAATAAAATCCTCAAAAGAATTGCAAAAAGATATTGTACATAATGGCAGTGTCAATAAAATATCACATAAGGGACTTTTGGAATTAAATGAAATGGGTTTCACGTCAAATTGAGCACACGTTCATACTGGGACAAAGACCTGGGACCTCTTTGTTCAATACAACCGTATCTATGTAATGTATGACAACGTATAATCTCAACTGCTTTTGAAACGGACAATTAAATTATCTGTTTAATGCATTTGTAGGATCTATTCTAAATTATAGTTGCGAAACGTTGGGTTATACAAAATCGATACAAATTGAAAGATTCGTTTAAATTTTGTAAGCCATTACTTAAAGTTAAGAAAAGTACATCTTCGATAACGGTATATGGAGAATTAAGTAGATACATTCCTTACATTTCACGCTATAGAAGATTCATAAGATACCGGTTTAAAATTTTTCAATATATGATAATATATTCCTGCCTGTATGTATTATATAGAGAGTATTTAACTGCTGCGTTCGAATGTTAGTAAATCCTTCACGAAATGGCAACAGCATGTTTTTTCACGAGAAGCGCATGCGAGCGAGTGAGAACACAATACGTCTGCCATCGCGTGGAGGATTTACTACTAATCGAACTCCGCAGTTAAATAATATGTTTATTACATTTTAATATCGTATTTATTACAGTTTTATCTTTATTGTGTATACGTATAAAAGCACACCAAATAAAAGTAATGGAATTGCTATTCGGAGGACACGAGTGCTGAAATACGATGCGGCAAGACTTGATAGTATACTGTCCAGTAACAGACTGGAAAGAATCTGAATGAGTTCCCACGTGTCTTTAATTCTGTTTCACCAGAGTTACCAGAAGGCCATTTAGCAACGTTACAACATTCAGAAAAAAGTGGAACACTTTCAATCCAGCAAAGATCATTACGTAACACACATAATGCAGATGAATCCAATAGATGGGAATTAATCGATGAAAATATCCAGCACATGTCAGAAAATGGACACTGGAATACTTAGGTGGCTGACAGCATGCCTCTTGCAGTCGCAGATATGTTCAAGTTAACAGTTGGAATATTCTTCAGCACTAATTCTTCACAAGTGCTAAAGTTCAAGCTGGATCTTGTTCAAGCAAGTAACCATGTAATTAACACAGCATATATACTGCCGCAAGAACAAGATGTACCTGAGTCAAATGAAGAAATCCCTGTGGTGACCCCACGGTAACAAGGAGACTATCAAAGCCCTGCTAAGAAACAGTTGTCGAGTCAAGGAAACACTGATACATGGAAAAGAGAAACATACGAACATATCGCGGGATCATAGATTTGAGTATATAGGGCGAAGTTATCCAAAAGAAAGAGATGATATACGAAGTCTGTGACAAATGTCGTTTTAAATGTTCGCATAAAGTTTCTCAAGAATGTGCTAAAGACATATTCCTAACTGACTGGCAATCTAGGCACTTACGACAAACAGCGAAAATCTGTTTGAGTTAAATGTCCAAATGTCACTCAGTCAGATGCAAAACGAGGAACAACACATAAAAAGTTGTAATAATGTTCATACTATTTGCCGCCATCCCAGATGAAACTAGAAAGGAAAAGGCACAATATGTGATAGTCTGTAAGAAGTTCTTTTTTGGAACACTGAACATAGACAAAAGGGTAGTTGAATATGCAATGAAAAATAAAGTTGGACACGATAGGAGAGGAAAACAGTCCTCTAAAAATAAAATACCAACTTGAAGAAATTCGAGATCATATCGAATCTTTTGCAACCGTATCATCGCATTACACTCGTAAAGATACGAAGAGAAAGTACCTCGGTCCAAATGTGTCCATTAGGAAAATGTGTGAGCTATATCAAAGACATTACAGAAGCAGATGAAGTGTGCCTTGTAATTTCGATGTTTACAGAAATGTGTTTGTAAGCGAGAACAATCTATCGTTTCATAAACCCAAAACGGACCTGTACTGTTTGTGTGGTTTACAAAGGAAACCAAGAACACGGAGAAGCAGATAGCGACCTTGATGTACAGTATGAGCTATATCAAACTTTAAAAGAGACAGTCAGAAAAGAAAAGTAAAATGACAAAAAAGCTCTAAATGACCCGTCTTATTTTGCAGGAACATTTGATTTAGAATCAGTTCTTCCAACGCCACACACTAAATTGGAGATGTGTACTATAAGCGCTGCAATATATTCCCTTGGAGATAAAAAGGGAACATGCTTTTTATGGGATGAAACAAATTGTATTAGAGGTTCTTGTGAAATAGGAATATGTTTGATAAACATTATCAGTTCATTGCCAAATACGACAAAGGAGGTCGTGTTTTACTCCGATTCATGTGGATTACAAAACCGAAACCAATATGTTACGGTTGGATTACTCTATGCAGATGACAAAATTGAGAATATTGAAACTATCGGGCATACATTTTTTGAGCGGAGACACTCCGAGATGGAGTGCATGCGGCAATATAACATGTTAAAAGGAATACTAATGTGCATGTTCCATCACAGTGAGATACAATTATAACAATGGCCAGGCGAAGTAATCCATATGTTGTTGCTGAAAGTTGCTGAAAGTTGCTGAAAGTAACCCATTTCAGTCCCGAAAAAACAAGACTTGTTGTCACTGTGCAGGTCAAAAATAATAACAGACTGTATTAATTACTTATATCAACAGCTAGCAACATCATCAAAGGCACAGGACAAATTACCAGAGCCAGATGCGGAAGTAGAGGACGTAGTCAATGATGAAATTAGTGTAGTAAGTATGAGGCGACAATAGTGTGTAGTAAAATTATGCATTTACAAAAACTGGAGTTACTGTGAATCCAGTCAATTTTATAACAGAAGTGGTGGCAAGCAAGAACTTTACACTCACATAATGTGTATAGTTGTTTAATGCAACAAAGGGATATATGTCAGATAGCCCCCTTTTACTTGCAATTGTTAGTAAAATTTGCCAGAGCTAAAAGGGGTTATCTATATTAATCCTTATTTGAGCATGAAATACATGTTGAACTTTCAAAATATTTTCAGTAAACATGGAGTGTTTATGTACAAAGATGCCCTCAAAAAATAATAAACATACAAAGAATTGCTGAATTTTCGTTGGAACTCAAACATTAAATGTCCATTTTCTCAAAAATATGCACATATCCCCTTTTTTACTCTATGCCCTAGAGTTATAACTGTGGCGTTGATTCATGACGTCATTACAGGGTGACTGACGTCGACGTCATCCGCCGATAACGACCAATAAAGGGCATACTTTGTACCTTCATTGTGGCTTTCTAGCTATTTTTTTTTGTATTATAATATTTACACGAGCATATTTGTGTTTTACTTATATTGCCTATTGATGCAGCCTTGTTGGTTAGAGATTAGATCATGGCGGGGATTTCGTTATTTACACTGTTCTGTTTTAGTGGGATGACAGTAGGGTAAATGTGAGGTTTGGTTTACCCTAGAACCGGTTTAAAACCCCAGTGGCCTACTTTGCCACTGACCGTTCCAAGGCGGTAGTCCTATTTTCAACCCTTTTGTGTTTGTGATGTTGTTTGCATTTATTATTGCTTTTGCCTTCTTGTTTGTCTGTTTGCGTGTTTGTTTCTGTGTTTTGTGGTTGACTGTCCTCCTTGAATGCTAGTTTCCCTGTCCGATCTTTTTATATTTCTTTTGGTAGCAATCATACATAAACTGATTGCAAATGTAATAAATATACTATTTGATTGCTGGCTTCCATTATAGGGAAATCCTTCACTCGATGGTCGACGTTTTTTGTTTTTTCACTCACTCGCATGCGCTCGTTTGTTAAAAGGACTACACGACTTCCATCTCGAAGGATGTCACTATAATCGATTCCACAGTTAAATAATATCTATTAAAAAAACTAACACATCAACAACTATGACGTCAATAAAGTGTTGCGGACTTCGACTTCATTTGCCGATACCGTTCAATAAATGGAAAACATATATGGAAATCCTTCACTCAATGATAGGTGTGTTTTGTCGTTCACTCGCTTACGATCATACGCTCGTCTGTAGAAAGAACCACATGTCTGCAATCTCGTGAAGGATATCCTAATAATCAAACACAACAGTTAAACTATTAAATCTCTATTTATCATGTTTATTTGTTGTAAAATGTTTTGTTTTTTTCCCATGTCTTTTTTCTTCTTTTTTTAACGCCTGTCTAGGTGGAGAACAGTTATAACTGTGGCGTTGATTCATGACGTCGTTACAGGGTTGCTGACGTCGACGTCATCCGCCGATAATAAAGAGAATACTTTTGGTAGCAATCATACATAAACTGATTGAAAATGTAATAAATAGATTATTTAAGTGCTGGCTTCCATTATAGGGAAATCCTTCACTCGATTGTAGATGTGTTTTGTTACACACGCCTACCATCTCGTGAAGGATGTCATTATAATCGATTCCAGTAGTTAGATAATCTCTATCTATTAAAAAACTAACTCTGAACACATAAACAACTGTGTCGGCAATAAAGTGTTGCTGACGTCCACCTCATTCTCCGATACCGTTCAATAAATGGAAAAAAATCAGTTAAAGTCATACATAATCTTATTTAAAATGTAATAAATAAATTATATAACTACTGGGTTCGATTATAGGGAAATCCTTCACTGAATGATTGATGTGTTTTGTCTTTCCACTCGCTTACGATTTTGTGAAAAGAACCACATGTCTGCAATCTCGTGAAGGATTTCCGAATAATCAAACGCAGCAGTTAAACTATTAAATCTTTATTTATCATGTTTGTTCGTAGTAAAATGTTGTTTTTTTACCCGTGTTTTTTTTCCTTTTGTGTTTAACGCCCGTCTAGGTGGAGAACAGTTATAAACCTATACAGTATGCGTGGTTACAGAGACATCCTTAATTCAATGATAGGCATGTTGTTTTTTTTACTAGCTCCTTCCACTAGTTCGTAAAAATAACAAAATGCCTAGCATTTCGTGAAAGACTTCCGTATAACTGAGCATGCGGTCCAAAAAACCTTTTTATTACATTTCTGTGAGTGAAAGTTTGGGATTTCTCAGTGAAAAAATATTCATATACGCTAACTCCGAACACAACAATAACTAACTGTGACTCTGAGTCATGACGTCAGTAAAGTGTTGGTGACATCGACGTCAATCACCACTAACATTCAATAAAGCAAATAATTTTTGTTAAAATCACACACATGTAATCATGATAATAAATGGTAGACGTGTTTTGGTTTTCACTCTTTCGCATCCGCTCGTTCGTGAAAAAAAACACACAACTACAATCTCGTGAAGGATTTCTCTATAAGCGATTGGCCCTCAACACTTTATTGATGTCATAAGTCAAGGTCACAGTCTTTTGATATAGGCAAATCCTTCCGTCGATGGAAGGCATATTTTAATTTTCACTCTTTCGCAGCCGCTTGCTTGTCAAACTTACTATCTCTTGAAAGTTTTCCCAAATAATCGATCTTAGCAGTTAAATAATCTCTATTACCCGAATTTTAGAAAGATCCTTGAGTTAAAAAAATATATATATTTAATAATACAAGTTTGTTATGATTTAAATTTATTATTACAAAAACAATTCGACTTTTTTCAGTGTTCACAGTAAAAGAAACGTACATCCTCAACACTATATTGATGTTATAAATCAACATTGCAGTTTGTATTTTTTGTAGTCTGCGCTATAGGCAGATCCTTTAATAGGATTGTTTTGTTTTTTTACTTAATCGCATATGCTTGTTTGTGAAAAGGAACACATGCCTACACTATTGAGAATAGTTTCATTGTAATCGATGCTATCTGTTAAATAATTCGTTTACAGACACATCATTCACTCGATGGTAGGCGTATCACCTTTTTCCTCACATCTGTCATTCGTGAAAATAACAAAAACGTTTCCATATAATCCAGTCAGCAGTTCAAGAAATATCTATATTTTATACAAGTTTTATAAAGTTCACTTTTATCAGCATTTATTAACATTCACACTAGCGTTCGTTTAGTGCAGTGTGGCAGATGTAAAAAGTCTCCCCGTGCTACGAATAAGTAGTGTTACTTTTACTAGTCATTTGGGACCAACGAGCCCAATATAAGTGGTTTTGAAGTAGAATACTGCTTAAGCCGGTGCTAGGGGGCTTGAGAGGTGCTGCTTTTTTCATTACTTCTCATGAACAGACTCAATAAAACCGAGTCTGCTGCTTTATTCTCTTAATTTTGTTTTTTGCTCCCAAACGATCACCTTTAACAGTATTTATTGTGTATGATTTAAAGCCGCAGTCCCATGACCAACACTGGCAAATTTTACACCGTTGCAAAATCTACTTAGAATTACTCAAACAGACCTTTTGCTTATCTGAACTATAACTACATTATAAATGCCTTAACCATCACCCTCTTTCTATCGTTGTCAAAGAGCTGAATTTATTTTACGCATTTTCAATTACGGCAATTTTAATATGGAGGAAATAGAATAGAAAAGTAGAAACATACTGTATATTTTTTTTGCGTGAAAAAATATATCGAAGATGAATATCATTGTATTACAATTTGCCCTACTTTCAATGACATAAGAAGCAGCTTATTTAGTTAATGAAAAACATCTTATTATAAAAGTTCTTTATTCAATTCTGTAAATAAAGAACAATTTAAAACAAAAAAAAAACAAAACATTTGGCTAAATACATGAAAAAATCATTTGACCGAAGAGCTGTGTTATTAAACATACCAGTTTGTTATTTCTATACTATAATGTATATGAACTGTATAATCAATGTTCAATATATTTTAATAAATACTGAAAAATGGATCCCCTGGAAGCAAGAAACACAAACAAGAGATACCAGTAGCAGACTCGGTTTTAGTGAGTCTGATTATGAGGGGTAATGTAAAGTGCAACACCTCTCACGCCTTCCAACATGGAAACTCGTTTTTTTTCTTGATATTTGTGTATCAATATTGTCTTTTTTCTTTTCATAAATTGTATAAAAAAATACTGTCTTAAAATCTTGTTTTGCTAATAGTTTTATAGGGTTTTTGACTGTGGTCCTTGATTGCTGCATTTACTGTTCGACTTTTACTTCCACTTTGTAACCACTTCGTATGTCTAGACAAACTACTATCCCCACTTCTCGAAACAATTTGCATTATTTTCCCAAACCTACATCCTGGTTAAACCACTTAACCTCAGTAACTTAACTTCTTATGATTACCTCGCTTTTATTTGTTTCATACTTTTTCATATGAAGTGTTGTCTTTGGTGGACATCATTTAAGCACAATTTTAATAAAACATTTCATATCCAGTTTGCCGCCGTGGGCGAGACACTATCAGACCAAGGTCTTGTATTTACTACTCACTCAAAGTGCAGTAACAATTACGACACTGTCTCCCGACATTATGATATTAAGTATGGCTGCGAAATAGAAAAAAAAGCCTTTCTGTTATCGATCTTACTAATGCATAAAGTAGCACTGATGTCATAGTTTCGTCGTTCTTTGGTTTCATATCAAGAAGTATAAGTGTTATAATAGACACTATTATCCGATTTTGACCACTTTATTTGAGTGTTGTAATAACCTTTTGCTTGACATATTACGGAACATTCTCTACGTGTAGTTGCTTTGAAATTGTAGATGAAATGGATTGTTTACAAATGACAAGTCTGAGATATATTGTTAGTTCGATATTAATGCAGTGGTAATATTTCTTAAGGCTCTCCACACGATGAGTTAAACCCTGCAGACATAATATTACGTCATACAGCTGAAGTAATATCTACATAAACTCTTAAAATATGTTTAATGATTGTCTTCAATCTGTTATTGCCCTGCCATTAACGGCTTATTATTCGTGCCGAGATGCACTAAGGCTGCCCTCTACCAAATCACTGCGTACTTACTTTGCGGCTTTCTAGGATTTTGGAATTTTATATGTATATATATGATCATTTGTGTCATTTATATCTCCTATACATGCTGTCTAGTTTGTTGCCGGATTTTCTTTACAATGTCCCGTTTAATTGGGATGACAATAGTACGAGTGATGTTGGGTGACACTAGAACCATGTGTAAACCCGCAGCGGCATGTTTGCCTCTGTGATGAGGTATCTCCGTAGTCAACCCGTGTATGGGTGTGTGTCGCATACTTAAAGAAAACGTTATAAGTCCAACAGGAAGAGTAGCATTCACAGAATACAGTCACACTAACAAGTATTACAACGCAAAGGTGATTCAAAAAGTAAAAACATTCAGTAAAAAAGCTCATCACAAATATATAAGGGTTGGCAACAGGGGTACCGCCTTCGAACGGTCAGTGGCAAAAGGGACCACCGGGGAGTTTAAACTGGTTCAAGGGTGCACCAAACCTCACTCTTACTCTGTCATCATCAATTTTGCTTTTATTTATTCTGAAAATTAACAAAATAACACGTTTTACTGTTCAGGAAAGCGTTAATAGTTTTAAACGCGAAGTCTTTTATGCATACATAATATAGATCGTATGCATTTATAAAAAAAGTCATGGAATAAAATGTTTCAAGCCGGCTTGAGCTGGCACAACTATTATCCCACAGTATGTGTCGACTGGCAATTCCTTATCATTCTTCTGTATGTATCGACTGGCAATTCATTATTATTCTTGTAAAACGCAAATATATTATCATACACTAGATACTGTATACTTGCTAATATAACATTCTCCCCAAACAGTAATGTAAAATAAAACATTATTGATTTGGAATACTATTTGTGAGGACTGTACTGTAAATATGCCTAAATGAAACATATGAAACATATATTTTATAAATAATTAGGCGTTATATGTGTTATATGAAAAGGTCCTCATCAAAGCAATAATTATGATGCGTGTTTTATATGTATACGGTGTGTTTTAATGTCACTGCATTATTCTTTCTAAATCAATACACTCGTCTTGCAATAGTGTGAGCTATATTGAATTGATGAATATCATATTGATGTTTCTTCTTGGACGACGGAAGTAATATCCTACACTAGAACACTATAAACCATACAAGTGGCATTGTTGTTCAGAAATATGATATTTTCAAATAATTAAAAACAAAACACTGACAGCTTTGAAGTCAATAAAATGAGATACAATTTTATAACATTTCTTAAAAACGATCGCGAGGTATAATTTTACAATCACGGTATTCATTATTTTTCTTCTATATGTGTCGACTGGCAATTCATTATCATTATTCATGTGTCGACTGGCAATTCATTATCAATATTCTAATAAGTAAATATATTATATTATAAACATTTATGTGTTATATAAATTATGTATTACATGAATAGGTCTTCATAAAAAGCGATAGTTGTGCTGTGAGTTTTTTATGTGTGCGTTATGTTTTAATGTCACTGCATTACTCTTTCTAAATCAATAAGTTCTTACATATATTTACTTATGTATGTACCCGCTGACGGACATCTTTTGATTTACATATATAGTTTATATTTCTACCATATCATCCCTTATTTGTAAATAGTTTTATCTTTATATATTTACATTAATTTTTATTTACTACTTCATTTCTTCATCTTTCATCAGATTTTGGGCACAAAATGACCTATTTATGTGTCGACGTGCCGTAAAACACCATTCATTCATTCTAAATCAAATAAACTCTTCCTGTAAAATGTTGAGCAATATTGAATTGATGATATCATACTGATGTGTCTTTTTGGACGACGGAAGTAATATCCTGCGCTAGAAAACGGTAAACCATAAAAGTGGCGCTACGGGGCTATTTCTGGTTTGCACTGGTTTGCCGGTGTCTGGAACGAACAATGGAATAAGGCAAATACTACTTTGCAGGGTTTTACCCCATTTTTCTGGCAGATCAATTCAATTTCAATTTCAATAGTTTATTGGCATAACATATACATGTTTATTGCCTTGAACTGATACCATTTGTACAAGAATCTGAGTATATACCCTTTTCAAACATGTAATTAAAGAATTTATATAGCATAGGTGATAATATGTTGATCCCATCAATAAACATTTCCGGAAGTAATAAACAAATCCAGCACTCTTTTATCTTTTAAGGGATAATATAGCCTTGTTAACATCGTCTAAAGTAAATAAACTGTCCAATTGTTCGACATTACGTAAAATCTGATCTGCAGCCGACAATCTATTAATAACATCTCCGTTACTATACATATCTTCTGCAGAAAAGAAATTTTCAAAATGAGTTAAAAAAAAAGTCAGCACTCAAATTACAACTAGATTGCTTCTTATTCCCCTTTAATCGCCTAATTTCGTCCCAAAACGTTTTTGGATTACTTCGCGATAGATTGTGCAATACATTTTTTTGATTAACAGTATATTTGTATCTAGCCGATTTTTTAATCTTTCGATAATGACGCCGCTTACCGGCAAGTACAATACGGGTATTAAATGACCTATTTTTACGATACACTTTGTTCGCCTGTCTCAGTTCCGCACGTGCAATATTACAGTCCTTCGTGAACCACGGATTATGGACTTTTAAATTAGTATTTGTATTATTATATGTCACCCCGAATATAGAATGTGAACATTTGTACAGGGTGTTAGCAAATGTATCAACACCTTCATTAAAATTAATATTTTCGGTAATGATGTTATCGACAATTTCCTCAAATTTACCCGAATCAACAATTAATTTATCCTTATATTGAGTTTTCTTATTGTCATCCCAACGTATTTTATTTTTATACTTTATATATATCAGATATGCAGTAAGTTAATGAGCAATACATCGGTATGTTTCTTTACAGATAACGAGGATCTGTCATTTATTTTAAACAAGTATACAAGGAGGGATAAACAAATCATGCACCTACTGAGACAATTTGGAATAATGAAATATAATATTTACTTTACAGCACGTCATTTGTCAGGGTCATCGGATCGATTATCTTACTATTTATCAGAAGATCAGGCGGCTCAAGGCAGAGGCTCATTGGTGACATAGATACCAAGCCTGCCGACGTATCCATTCTACGACATGACATAGAAAATCTATTTAACAATTCGTCAACTCCAAGGTCTATATCTTCTTACCAAAGGGCGCGAGCACAATTAAGACGTTTCTGTTTTACATTCTGTTTAATATTCAATACCGCTGTCTTTGTTCATCAGTTCTTGAAACCAAAGCGTATGGTCGAGAGTATTTGTTCCTGTTATTTTTCGTCAAGTTCATCTTATGCTCATAAAATCGAAGGATGTCAAGACTCAACTGATACATCCATTGGCATCATCAGTATAATCAGCAAGAGCAGCAGAATTATCATCATCCAATGATATCAGGTTACCAATAACAGTGCCCATTCTGTATCAGTTAGTGGATTCTATCGAACATGTTGCCTTGGAAAAATACACGTAATCAATTTACGCGGCTATGTTTATGCTAGCATGTTATGCCCTTTTCGAGTAGGCGAGACAACATACCGCTGCAATATAACAGGACACGGAATTATTCGGCATTTATTATTATATAAGGGATTAACAGAAAACAAAGAACAATGAAAAGTAATGTGTTCCTGTCAATTACCTCAGTCATCCCAGCTTACAGACGCCGGTAGCCATTCAAACTCGAATCATTATTGACCCCATTATGGGTTCATACGGGGTCGTATTTTTCACACACGTGAAGTGAATTTACCATGGGTTCATGTTAGGTCAATTGTATTTATAAATACCAAGACATACATCTCTAGTGAAAGAGACATTTTGAGGTCGGTTACAATTGACGGACTTAACAGTCTGTCGGAGATTTTCGACGTATATGACTTAGTTTTGTTTAGTGATTTCAGCATATGGGAATTGGTTTTGTAAGCGTGTAAAATTTATGTCACGATCGGACCAGGGTTCATGTCGGATCGTTTTTTAGACGCGTTATGGTATACTGTGCATTTTGCTAAAACGTTAGAATATAATACGCTAATATGTTTTCGATATAGGCCACGGTCAGCCGCTATTTCCATATGGCCATTTCATCAGAAATCGCCATAGTTAATTAAAATACATCTAGCAATAAGATTATATAAACGATCAGTGTTTTCAATAAAACCGATTCTGCCACTTTTCTCTCTTGCTTGTGTTTGTTGCTTCCAAGAGATCACATTTTCAGTATTTATTTTTAATAGCAAAACAGTTCTTACCATTTAACGACAAATCGTGTAACAACTTAGATTACGTAATGTTGCATAATAATATTAGGGTAATATAATGCTTTATTCCATATCATTTTCGTTATGTAATTACCGGAAAATACTATTTGTCATATCATATTCCAATGTTTCATGCAATATTACATGACGACTATTTTAACGATAAAACACATTCACAATATTGTGAATAAACAGTCACACTGTGGCATATATCGATGCTACATTGACTAGTCTTTGTTACTAACTTACCGGAATAAAAATGCGTATACATTTGGCATTCTTGTTTAGAAATGTGGTCTTTTAAAATATTAAAAAAAAAACACTGACAGTTATGAAGTCAATAAAATGAGATACAATCTTATAAAATCTCATAACGATTAAGATGTATAATTTTACACTCACGTTCTTAAGACGCATGACCATCAACAAAATAGAAACTCAAGGTCTTTAGACGTATGACCATCAACAAAATATAAAACGTAATATAATTGATTCTTAGTATAAATTGAGCGTTGAACATCTTTTTATTATAGCATGCGTTCTTTTTCTTGTATGATGTATCAGCATCGTTTCTTACTATTGATTATTTACTTAATAAATACTGAAAGGGTGTCCTTGGAAGCAACAAACACAAACAAGAGATGAAAGTAGCAGATGCGGTGTTATTGGGTCTGTTCATGAGAGGTAATGTATGTGCAACACTCTAACTCCTCCTAGCACCGGCTTAAGCGATATACTATTTTCAAAACGGAAATATAGGGCTTGATGATCACAAAGGACCAGTATGTACTAACACTACTGATTTATTGTCGGGGCGACTTTTTCCGCCCGCCACAAACTACGAGTAAACAAACGCTAGTATGAATGTCAATGAAAACTGTAAAGGACCCACCTTACAGCAACAAACACAAACAAGAGATTAAAGTAGCAGATGCGGTTTTATTGAGTCTGTTCATGAGAGGTAATCGCCTCTCACACCTCTTAGTATGTATATACATGTTTAAACCATGTATGCGTTAATTCTTTAAAGCAAATGACGCAAAACTGTATACTACTACAGATTTTAGAAATACATGAGGGTGATTTAATATGGAAATAGTGTATAGTGTATTTAATCTCTAATACGTTGTGTTGGGGAGGCAACCTGCACACATGATTACGTGTGCTGCTTTAACCGACTCTATCTATGTCTCTCGATAATAATGTCGTCAGTACATTTATTGTTATTATTATTCTACACTTTTACCAACATTGTAACTTTTGTAAGACTTTGCAGTTTTATAACCAAGCCTATCTCCTACATTCTCTCGGAACACGTTGGAAACATATTTTCAAACTTATTTGACAGGTCAATCAAGATGGTGCATTTGTCTTCGTTCCGAACGGGAGTCATAGTTACATGTTATTAGAGATAACGAAGGTAATACAACCAATTTATGTATCAGTAAAGCATATCTGTGATATAAATCAAAGTTATAATATGTCAAGATTGTCGTGTTCCAATTTAAAGTCTAGTGTCCTCTAAGTCTTGGTTGTGGCATACTTTGCCATTCTTTATCTGCAACATGTATAAATCACTTAGGATGAAATGCCAGAAAACTTATTTAATGAATCAATAAATCTGCTTTTAATACTAATCAAAGTTAATGTTTCATAAAACGTATAGAGCAATTGCATGTAGATAATGTGTTCTCGATATATACATTGTCAGTTCATATGGCTCCTCCTTCTGCTCCTGCTCCGATTTGATGTGATGTGTTGCTGTTTACCGGTCTCAATATATTTTCCATCTAGAACTACTATGCATTAATGTTGTTTGTGAGACTGACGCCGTTGATAATAGTCAAGGCAGCTCCGGAACATACTAGGGTATGTGAGTGGACCTTTGGAAACGGCCGAACACGATAAATATGACATATTACAGTCTCGGTTTGCTTAAGACGTTCCTAAGTTTGAGATTGTTCTTGAGCGATAGTGAAATATGCTTGCTACCGTTCACGCCCCTAGCCCAGGGTTGAGCAGTACTCAATATTAATAAAAATGAAAGGTACAGAATTGTTACCATCCCGAAGATGGTATGCGGTGGACATGCTAGATTCCATGTTCAGCGTCGTATGGTTCCATTATCTAATAAAATGCTATGTCCCGAAGAGCGAAATAATTCAACTGAAATTTAGTTAGGAGCAACGGTTATGAAGCCTGAGCATCACAAGTAACAGTCAACAAACTAAATTACGTGACTTTGCACAGGCATTAGCAATAGGACAAATTAATGTGCCTTTTCCGGAAAGTAAACGAATGAAAATATCTCCTGTTTGCTACGGACTTTAGAAAATGTCTTTATTCGTACATCCTTTCAGTGTAAAGTCTTATCACACCTATTTCATATAATCAAACATGTTTGGCGTCCGTTAGTTATGAAGAATGCCCAAGGGAGATACAAACGACATGAACATGTTAAACCGTTCTTGGGAACATAAACTGATTACATCTCTCTGACAAGAGGACGCTGTTTTATGAAAGTCATTACCGAAAGTTACTGTTTGTGACATTCCTACTCTAGAAGTATAATATGTTTCAGTTATGACTTTTCATCAACGGCGTCCACTGTCCGTGCTATTTAATCATGTACTTATGTGTTTCTCACACAATGATTCTTATCTGCAATACTTTATATAAGTATTTACATTAGTTAATGAAATTTCAAACAATAATCAAACATTTACACGATTCGTAATTTGAAATGAAAATGTAAAATGTACATCCATATGGAAACAAACACGACTAACTATGCAACTGACCAATTTCAGAATAGTTGGAATGTTAAAACCACTGTGAAAAGTGTGAAGAAACTCTTATGGGAGAATTTTACTGAAGATTTTCTTCACTCAAGATTTATTTGTTTAACATTTTCAATTTCAACTAACACAAAACTGTAACCCTAAACTCAAACCTTATTCTGACGCGTGTCACAGAACTGAATCTACTACGAAATAAAAACCCTTGGGATGAAAAGTAGTATTTTGATACTGTAGAGGTTTATCAACGTCACTGATACATTGGATGTATAGTTACGTTATTGATACAGTGGAAATATAGTTACGTCATAGATACATTGGATGTATAGTTACGTTATTGATACAGTGGAAATATAGTTATGTCATAGATACATTGGATGTATAGTTACGTTATTGATACAGTGGAAATATAGTTACGTCATAGATACATTGGATGTATAGTTACGTTATTGATACAGTGGAAATATAGTTACGTCCTTGATACAGTGGAGGTATAGTTACGTTGTCGATACAGTGCCGGTATTGTTACATCATTAATACAGTGGAGGTATATTTACTGCATTGATACATTGGAGGTATATTTACGTCATTGATACAATGGATGTATAGCTACGTCAGTTCAGCGGATGTATAGTTACGTCATTAATTGAGTGGAAGAATATCTAGTCATTGATCCAGTGAACGTATAATTACGCCATTGATACAATGAAGGTATACTTACGACATTGATACAATGGAGGTATTTCTGCGTCATAGATAGAGTGGAGGTATAGTTACGTCATTGATACAGAGTAGGTATATATACGTCATCAATACAGTGGAGGTATAGTTACGTCCTTGATACAGTGGAGGTTTAGTAACGTCATTGATACAGTGGAGGTATATCTACGTCATAGATACAGTGGAGGTATAGTTACGTCCTTGATGCAGTGGAGGTTTAGTAACTTCATTGATACAGTGGAGGTATATCTACGTCATAGATACAGTGGAGGTATAGTTACGTCCTTGATGCAGTGGAGGTTTAGTAACGTCATTGATACAGTGGAGGTATATCTACGTCATAGATACAGTGGAGGTATAGTTACGTCCTTGATGCAGTGGAGGTTTAGTAACTGCATTGATACAGTGGAGGTATATCTACGTCATATATACAGTGGAGGTATAGTTACGACCTTGATGCAGTGGAGGTTTAGTAACGTCATTGATACAGTGGAGGTATATCTACGTCATAGATACAGTGGAGGTATAGTAACGTCCCTGATGCAGTGGAGGTTTAGTAACTTCATTGATACAGTGGAGGTATATCTACGTCATAGATACAGTGGAGGTATAGTTACGTCCTTGATACAGTGGAGGTTTAGTAACGTCATTGATACAGTGGAGGTATATCTACGTCATAGATACAGTGGAGGTATAGTTACGTCCTTGATGCAGTGGAGGTTTAGTAACTTCATTGATACAGTGGAGATATATCTACGTCATAGATACAGTGGAGGTATAGTTACGTCCTTGATGCAGTGGAGGTTTAGTAACGTCATTGATACAGTGGAGGTATATCTACGTCATAGATACAGTGGAGGTATAATTACGTCCTTGATGCAGTGGAGGTTTAGTAACGTCATTGATACAGTGGATGTATATCTACGTCATAGATACAGTGGAGGTATAGTTACGTCCTTGATGCAGTGGAGGTTTAGTAACGTCATTGATACAGTGGAGGTATAGTTACGTCATTGATACAGTGGAGGTATAGTTACGTCATTGATACAGTGGAGGTATAGCTACGTCATTGATACATTGACGGTATAGCTATTTCATTGATACAGTGGAGGTATAGTTACGTCGTTGATTAAGTGGGAGTATAGTTACGTCATTGATACAGTGGAGGTACAGCTAATTCATTGATACAGTGTATAGTTACGTCATTGATACAGTGGAGGTATAGTCACGTCATTGATACATTGACGGTATGTATAGCTACCTCATTGACAAAGTGGATGTATAGTTACGTCATTGATACATTTGGAGGTATAGTTACGTCATTGATACAATGGCGGCACAGTTACGTCATTGATACAGTGCATGTATAGTTACGTCATTGATAAAGTGGATTTATAGTTACGGCATTGATACAGAGGGGGTATAGTTACGTCATTGATACAGTGGAGGTATATATACGTCAATGATACAGCGAATGAATATATAGTTACGTAGTCGATACAGTAGAGATATATATACGTCATTGATACAGTGGAGGTATAATTACGTCCTTGATATTGTGGATGTATAGTTATGTCATTGATATATTGTAGGTATAGATACGTCATTGATACAGTGGAGGTATAGCTACCTCATTGATACAGTGGAGGTATAGTTACATCACTGATACAGTGGATGTATATATATGTCACTGATACAGTGAATGTATAGTTACGTCATTGATAAAGTGAATGTATAGCTACGTTATTTATACAGTGTAAGTATAGCTACCTCATTGATACATTGGAGCAATAGTTACGTCATTTATATTGTGGATATATAGCTACGTCATTGATACAGTAGAGGTATAGTTACGTCATTGATACAGTGGATGTATAGATACGTCATTTATACAGTGTAGGTATAGCTAAGTCATTGATACAGTGGAGGTAAAATTATGGCGTTGATACAGTGGAGGGTTATAGCTACGTCATTGATACAGTTGAGATATTGCTACCTCATTGATACATTGGATGTACAGTTAGATCATTGATATATTGGAGGTATAGTTACGTCATTGATACAGTGGACGTATAGTTACGTCAAAGATACAATGCAGGTAAAGCTACGTCAATGATACAGTGGAGATATACTTACGTCATTAATACATTGGATGTATAGCTACGTCTTTCATACTGTGGAGGTACAATTACGTCATTGATACAGTGGAGGTATAGCTACGTCATTGACACAGTGGAGGTATTGTTACGTCATTGATACAGTGGAGGTATAGCTACGTCGTCTATACAGTGGAGGTATAGATACGTCATTGATACAGTGGATGTATAGCTACGTCATTGATACGGTGTAAGAATAGTTACGTCATTGTTACAGTGGATGTAGAGATACCTCACTGACACAGTGAATGTATAGTTACTTCATTTATACATGAATGAATAGATACGTCATTGGTACTGTGGAGGTATAGTTACGTAATTGATAAGGTGAATGTATAGCTACGCCATTTATACAGTGTAAGTATAGCTACCTCATTGATACAGTGGAGCAATAGTTACGTCATTTATATAGTTGATGTATAGCTACGTCATTGGTACAGTGGAGGTATAGTTACGTCATTGATACAGTGTATGTATAGATACGTCAATGATACAATGAATGTATAGCTACGTCATTTATACAGTGTAGGTATAGCTACCACATTGATACATTGGATGTATAGTTAGGTCATTGATATATTCGAGGTATAGTTACGTCATTGATACAGTGGACGTATAGTGACGTCATTGATACTATGTAGGTATAGCTACGTCAATGATACAGTGGAGGTATACTTACGTCATCGATACATTGGATGTATAGATACGTCATTTATACAGTGGAGGTATAGCTACGTCTTTCATACTGTGAGGTATAATTACGTCATTGATAAAGTGGAGGTATAGCTACGTCATTGATACTATGGGGGTATAGCTACGTCTTTAATACAGTGGAGGGTTAGCTACGTCATTGATACAGTTGAGGTATAGCGTCGTCATTGATACAATAGAGGTATAGTTACGTCATTGATACAGTGGAGGTATAGCTACCTCATTTATACAGAGTTTGTATAGCTACGTCATTGATACAATAGAGGTATAGTAACGTCATTGATGTATCAGTGGAGGTATAGCCACGTCATTGATACGGAGGAGGTATAGCTACGTCATTGATACAGTGGAGATATAGCTACGTCATTGATACTTTGGAAGTATAGATACGGCATTGATACAGTGGAGGTATAGTTACGCCATTGACACAGTGCAGGTGTAAGAACGTCATTGGTACACAGGATGTATAGATACGCCATTGTTACTGTGGATGTATACATACGTCATTGATACAGGTGAGGTATAACTACGTCATTGATACAGTGGAGGTATAGTTACGACATTGATACAGTGGATGTATAGATACGTCATTGATACAGTGGAAGTATAGTTACGCTATTGATACAGTGCAGGTGTAGGAATGGCATTGATACACTGGATGTATAGATACGTCATTGATACTGTGGATGTATAGATACGTCATTGATACAGGGGAGGTATAACTACGTCATTGATACAGTGGCGGTATAACTACGCCATAGATACTGTGGATGTATAGTTACGATATTGATACAGTGAAGGTATAGCTACGTCATTGATACAGTTGAGGTATAACTTCGTCATAGATACAGTGGATATATAGTTACGACATTGATACAGTGGAGGTATAGCTAGGTCATTGATACAGTGGAGGTATATTTACGTCATATATAGAGTAGAGGTGTAGGTACGTCATTGATACAGAGAAGGTATAGGTACGTCAAAGATACAGTGGAGGTATAGTTACGACATTGATACAGTGGAGGGATAACTACGTCATTACTACAGTGGAGGTAAAGGTACGTCATTGATACAGTGGAGGTATAGCCACGTCATTGATACAGTGGATGTATAGTTACGTCATTGATACACAGGAGGTATAGGTAAGTCATTGATACAGTGGTGGTATAACTACGTCATAGATACAGTGGATGTATAGCTACGTCATTGATGTAGTGGATGTATAGCTACGTCACTGATACAGTGGATGTATAGCTACTTCATTTATACTGTGAATGTATAGATATGTCATCGATACAGTGGAGGTATAGATACGTCATTGACACAATGGATGTATAACTACGTCATTGATACAGTGAATGTATAGGTACGTCATTGATACAGTGGATATTCAGATACGTCATTGATACAGTGGATGTATAGCTACCTCATTGATACAGTGAAGATATAGATACGTCATTGATACAGTGGATGTATATTTACGTCATTGATACTGTGGAGGTATAGTTACTTCATTGATACAGTGGATGTATTGCTACGTCATTTATACAGTGTAGGTACAGATACATCATTGATACTGTGGAGGTATATTTGCGTCATTGATACAGTGGATGTATATTTACGTCATTGATACTGTGGAGGTATAGTTACTTCATTGATACAGTGGATGTATAGCTACGTCATGTATACTGTGTAGGTATAGCTACCTCATTGATACAATAGAGGTATAGATACGTCATATACGTCATTGATACAGTGGAGGTATAGCTACGCCATTGATACGGTCGAGGTATAGCTACGTCATTGATACAGTGGAGGTATAGCTACGTCATCGATACATTGGAAGTAAAGATACGTCATTGATACCGTGGAGGTATAGTTACGTCATTATTACAGTGCAGATGTAGGTACGTCATTGATACATTGATACACTGGATGTATAGATGCGTCATTGATACTGTGGATGGATAGATATATCATTGATACAGGGGATGTATAGCTACGTAATTGATACAGTGGAGGTATAGGTACGTCATTGATACAGTGGAGGCATAGCTACGTCAATGATACAGTGGCAGTATAGTTACGATATTGATACAGTGGAGGTATAGCTACGTCATTGATACAGTGGAGGTATAGTTACGTCATTGATACACAGGAGGTATAGGTAAGTCATTGATACAGTGGAGGTAATACTACGTCATAGATACAGTGGATGTATAGCTACGTCATTGATATAGTGGATGTATAGCTACGTCACAGATACAGTGGATGTATAGCTACGTCATGTATACTGTGAATTTATATCTACGTCAATGATACAGTGGAGGAATAGGTACGTCATTGATACAGTGGATGTATAGATACATCATTGATAGAGTGGAGGTATAGATAAGTCATTGATACAATGGATGTATAAATGCGTCATTGATACAGTGGATATAAAGATACGTCATTGAGACAGTGGATGTATAGCTACGTCATTTATACAGTGAAGGTATAGATACGTCATTGATACTGTGGAGGTATAATTACCTCATTGATACAGTGGATGTATAGCTACGTCTTTTATACAGTGTAGGTATAGATATGTCATTGATACTGTGGAGGTATATTTACGTCATTGATACAGTGGATGTATATTTACGTCAATGATACAGTGGAGGTATAGGTACGTCATTGATACAGTGGATGTATAGATACATCATTGATAGAGTGGAGGTATAGATAAGTCATTGACAACAACTCGTGGTATTTTCATAATGAAGCCCTTTGTGAATGACATTCACCTACTCTGAGGTTGTCGGACGTTTGTCATACTTTATGAAAGTTGTGTTAATGAACGTACTTTTTAAGAACAACGACTCTATCAACCCGGACACATACATATTCATTTTGGTAAAAAGAGGAACATTTTGTTCGTACATGCACTACTTTTGAACGCGCATAGTATGCCCCATCTCCTAACCACAAGCACCTTATTCTACTTTAAATAAATACTGAAAAGTGGATCCCTTGGAAGCAACAAACACAAACAAGAGATACAAATAGCGGATTCGGTTTTATTGATTCTGTTTATGAGAGGTAATGTAAAGTGCAACAACTGTCACGCATCCTAGCACCGGCTTAAGCGATATTTTACTTTAAAACCACATAGACTGGGCTTGAAGATCCCAAACGACAGTAAGTAATAACACTACTGATTTGTAGTCGGGGACACTAAAGCCCACATAAGTCATGTACACATGAATGAATGGCATCGTGTGTCTTCTTATATTCCGAATACAGATGCTTTCATTAATGTAAATGTTATTTATTCTGCATCAGAAAATCCAATTTGTCTGAGCAATTGTACCTTGAGAACTATTATGTGAACACTAGTATTGGAGTCTTTCCTTAAGTTCTTTCCTCTGTGTTTATACATTGTCGATAATACGCTATTTACTGCACTGTTTTAAGTGCACTGGAAAGACAATCGAAATTACAGAAACATATCTGAATACATTTCATTAATTATATAGCAAACACATGCAAATGGTTTATTTCTTTACATACGTTAGATACAATTTGCCTTCTTAAACGTCTCACACCACAATTAATTTTCCATACTGTCACATTGTAATGCTTTTGTTCATGGCATAGCGATAAACACAATTTACAACATGTGTTTATGCTTAAAGTCGTCATTCATTCAAAATCTGCAATTTAAAACACAACTAGCAGATATTTAAAAGGTTGACCATTTTTAAATTTCATGTTTGCGTGACATCTATAAAAAATTAGCGTAATCATATCACAAAAACACATTCCCATGGTGATTAGACCCATGATGCGTAAAATGAGGCAGAATTAGCTAGAAATCGTATATCAACATGAATTTGTTTGTAATTTCTTCCTAAAATGAGTTTATGAGATTTATAACCTGGTAATGATAACTCAATGTACGCAATTGAAAGTCATGTTAAAATTATATTCAAGGGAGGTAATAGTGTTGTGAGTCCTGAAGGATATTCAAATTGAGCCTAAACCTTGTCAATTTTATTATTGTATTCCTAAAATATGCTCTATATTTTCATCTAACAGATCTGAGATTGTTTTGATCTAATCATCAAATACATTTTAGAGAAAATTCGAAATCGTTAAAAAAATAATAAAATACGCAAGATTCAGTTTAAGAACACCAGGAGAGCTAACAGTGAATTTAACAAGGATTTGTATCTGTTATCGCTTCTTGAAATGTTAAACGGTCCTTGTATTTTGTCAGAAACAAATACATACTTGATGCAATTTCACTAAAATTAGATAATTTGGTGAAATGATTGAAGCATTTTAGAAATTGCATTCAATAGAAGAACATAGCAAGGTATTAAACTTTAACACAATATTGGATAGAATTTTATGCCAAATCAAAGTTCGGAGTCGAATCGTTCCCTAAACAAACCTCATGTTAATGTGTATAAGTAGGTATACAATTCGAAATCGTTAACAAGGTAAATATATACACACGATGTCAGTTAAAAACGTCAGGAGAGCTAACAGTGAATTTCGCACACTTTTTCCGTTCTTGCGTTTTGAAATTTTAAACGGAGCTTGTCCCTCGCTTTTATTCTTGGTTGCCAACATCCTTTAATCTTATTCGAAGTAGTTTGTCTTTTGTCAGAAACTCCTACATACTTGATGCAGTTTCACTGACAGAGGAAGTAGTGTATGCGCATGTACTGGATACAGTGACTTTATATCCTACACTTTGTGACTATCGGAGTGGATTTAAATGCTTGTTCTCTACCAGCAGCGCTGAACATAACGGCTCTCGTGTTTTGATGCTCTTAACGGAGGAATATTTGCTATACTGCAAGACTGATTATGTGTGACTACATATCTGCGAAAGTCTCGAAACATCTCAGTCAAAGTGTCAGAGTTCTGGACTATAAATCACCAATAACACGACAGCAGATGAGAGTGGATAGATAAAATACACGACAACATGATTCATGCATTTTAGACATTTAATACCCGACTAAACGTAGTAAGTCATTAGGACTTTAACACACTATTTGCTAAATCAAAGTCCTCAGTCGAATGCTTTTCAGTAAATACACCCTATTGTAATGTGTGCAAGTAGGTATGAAAGTCGAACAGGATATGTAGAGTTCACAGAAACACCTTAAAACAAGCAACAATTACAACGTTAATATAAAGAAGCAATGCATGTGACATCCCAACACAATCAGGTTGACAATAGGGTACCACATTGAAACGGTCAAAGACAAAAATGGCGCTGTGTTAAAGCGTCTATAACACAAATCACCCAGTAGGAATCAACAAAGGGGTCTTGATAAAACTTACAGAATATATAAATGTATACAAATGCCAGCGTACAAATTGACCATTACGTGGACGCCGCTTTATCTTTAAGACCCAAACGTCTTGGCTTATATGGCTAAACAGGACCTTGGGGTCTTCATTTTAATCTACTTCATCTGCCTTCTGTGGCCCCAACCTTTGATTTTATTGAAATATATTAGATGTGATATGCATCATATATCGTTTGTATATTTTTGCGAGGTTTAAATATGTGTTTAAGACGTAAACATATCCATTAGTACGAACGCAGCTCCTGACCGAAACATAAGATCCGCCTTCTTTGTGAGTCATAATTCAGTCATCCCAAATCCCGCGCCATTGTTCAGTTATACGTCACTGTTTAGCGTGCTAAATTAGAGTAAATTATTAGCCGGAATAATTGCATTATCTTAATTGTTCATGCTTATGATGGAGCGTGTCGTTGGAATAGGGCACGTGTCTTCTAGAATTCTAAGATCGCTTTCATTACAATAACAAGCATAAGAAAACAGAAAGAGACGAGACGATGTAGTGTTATAGCATATGCATGTACATATATATAACACTTATCTCTCTTTATATATATATATATATCCGTTGAAATGAATGCATGTGGTTTAGACGTAGCGCATTCTAAATTGGTAAAACGTATGATCAACGTATCTGCTACATGCTTATTGACATATGAGAATGTAGAAGTAAGCAGATTTCAAGTCAAAATGATATTGGGTTAATCAAACCGGCGTAATTATTTTGATGATTCATCCCTTTTCAAGAGTCCATGTGCCTCTTTAAAGCATGCATTATTTTTTTAAAAGATAATTCGTGGATGTATAGGCTATCGGATATATATTGAAGGGGCACACAGCTATCTTGATTTAAAAAAAATTACAGCGTTACAGTATTTTTTCAACATAATTTTCATTTGTTCAATCATTAATATTAATTATACGAATAGTATACAGAAAATTGTTTTTGCATATTAGTAAAAAAATAATATTGCACCAATAGTATATCGTCGGCCTCGTTCGAAAATGACGTAAGTGCAAAAAGGTAACTTTTCAGGAGAAGCATTTGCAGCCGACGCACTTCGTAGTTACGACTTTTTTGCCCGAGGTGATTTTTTACCAATCAAGTTACGGCCTTTCAACATGTGACCATTTTTGGGGGAACGGATTGGCTAAAAGATACGAGGTTTTGACACAAGACGCGGGATATTATAAGCCCTCTAATACGCCGTAAATACGATTTTTGATGAAAGTATAGTTACGTCATTTTCGAGCGAGGCCGACGATATGTAAACATATGGTAGGATTAGATGAAAAAATGAAAATTCAAAATTATATTATTTATTATTTTAATTACATGCATATTCAAGCAGGGTTAAAATATTACTGGATAAATAAACCGAGACGCTAATTTCAATGCTTGATAAACATTTCAAGATGTCCGTGTGCTCTTTTTATATAATTCGGTTAACAGCTAACCGGGCGATAAACCAGTTTGACATGGTCCGAAGGCGTGACGTGTCAAGGATCAAAGGAACGTGTTGCGTCATAATTGTGGTAAACATTTTCACAGATGTGAAATTGAGACAAGTATCTACGTGACAGGCGGCATCTTCAAAGATCGTGTAAAGTGTCATTGATCGGTAGCGCGCGTGGCTTGAGTAGACCCTGCATTTGTGTCTGCAAAATGGACATATACTATGAACACGATTAAACAGTAATATAAACATAAATCATTGGTCTACAATGGTATCTGTTATGAGTATACAGCAATGCACGCGCCTTCTACGACTAGGGGGACCCATTTTGTTAAAAAAGATACAGTTGTAATATATACTGGCTATACTTTTAAAATGGATTTGTAATTACGTGAAGAGGTCCTTCACAAATGTGAGAAACACTTTTTTCAACACGTTGATGTGTGTGCACTACTACATGCATCGTCTTGAGTTAACATGTTTACCGATTTTGTTTTATTGTTCTAGCTTTATATGCAGCAATGGAATGTAAGAATAAATTCAATACACAATTGTGTATTGTTTGTCAGTGTTTTAAAAATACCAAAATACGTGTTTATTTTATTGTATTCAGACTTTTATCACCAATTATGATATGACGACTGAATTCATATGATTAAACGAATCGGTATAACATGACAATTGTATTGCTGGCAAGTTTTCTCGGATTTGTCTGGACTGTTACTTTAAATAATTTAACGACGTTTCTTGTACATTCGCAACGAATATTACAAAAAGGAATAAATATACATAATGTATTAGTTGCAGATGAGATTAATTATAAACCATTAGCACTCAGCACTGTGCTGCGCATTTAATTTTAAAATATTTAGTATAATCTATGAACAGCGATGATAGTTTTTTGTTTTTAATATTTTATTTGAATATCAAGTGTACAAACATTTATATACCATACATATATAGATGCATTATAATCTACCTGCTCCTATCGTAAATTATAACTTCATTAAATATGTGGAATGGAATTAACTTCCTTGCAGTTGTAAATAAAAGCATTAGAACTAATGTATAACAAACATTTTACACAGCTTATATCACAACATATTTTGAACTGCATTCCACATGATAGTTTATATGTATGAAACGCCGCACATAAATGATTGAGGCTTCCTTCTTTTTCACTACATGTATTTCAAGTTTTAATTCAGGTTGTAATATAAATACTGAGACAATTGTCGATCTTTCAGTATACTTGATTGTAAATATTCCGATAAGCTCCGCCCACAAATACCCTGTATCGATAAAACTATTATAAGCTCCGCCCACGGCTAATCTGTATTTGCTTAAACGAAATAAGTCGTTTCTATGTAATGACTCGTCCAACTAGAAATGTTCTATTATTAGTATCAAATTTGGCGCTTGAGTGTCTATTCAAAGTGGCCAGTCCCTGCAACACAGCCAAACGATACGTCTTTTTAACAGTCTTGTAAGTTAGTGTTTATATGTCATAATTCTTCTTTTCGTGCCTGTACCCCTGATGATTAATATATATATAATATATCTAATTAGTTGTTTTTTAGACGAAATGTGGCGACACAGCCAAACAATTTTATTATAAGGAGTTCTGGCAAACTTAGAAAAGGGTGAGAGAATGATCAAAATCGAATAATAAACAAAGAAGATATAATCGTTTGAAGGTTTTGTTGAAACGGATATGAAAGCTGCCATTTTGAAAGCTATGACATCACAGTTCTAAATGACCATATATGGAATATTTATAAACATTAAACTACTGATTTATAGGAAGAAAATGACAGCAACAATATCAAAAATATGTACACGTAATGGCAATAATGCTTTATGTCATCAAGACCATTAAATGATTGTGCATTCATTTGCAGTGGTTTTCTTTGCTTTCAATGATATTTATCAATATTCCATATATGGTAATTTAGAACTGTGACGTCACATTTCTAAAAATGGCGGCTTCCATATCTGTTTAAGAACAACATTCAAATGGTCATATATATTTTTGTTTATCATCCGATTTTGATAATTCTTTGAACTTTTAAAAGTTTTTCAGAAATCCCAATAATAAAGCTGATATATTCAGCAAATACATGTATATTTGAGAGACTAATAGTTCATTACGTGGTCTGAGTATTAACTTTCATACCGCATCCAAACCCTTCTCCAAGAAGAAAAAACGGGGTCGGGTGGGTAAATTAAATAAAACCCGAATTTCGGCTTAAAAGGTTTAAATTTTGTAAAATTAAGACATTTAAAGGGTAATTTTAAATAGGTTATCGCTTTTTTTAGTTAATAATGTTTTTAAACGTGTTTTACTGTCGAAATATCTATTATAAAATTCTGCTTATATAATAAATACAGAAAAAGTGATCCCTTGGAAGCAACAAACACAAACAAGAGAGAAAGCTTTCCCATCGCTTAGTGAAATTATGGCGGGATAACGTAATGTGGTTACGTGTAGCAATCGTTTTAAAATTAGAAACGTACACGGCTGTCTCACAAGACACACAGTCTATAGAGGTTATATATGTCGACGAATTGCATGTGGTAGCTTTTATCTTATTTCTCCACGTGATCATTACAACAACAACTTGCATATTATTATTTTCTTGTGGAAAATTGTTTTATCTGATATTAACCTAAGATTACAAGGACATGTTTGTCATGAAGTAATGTTTTATTAATGTGTTCTTGGTGATAAGAAGAACATTTTGTTGGCGACTTATCTTGTCTTGTTTTACCATTAATGGTTTGTTTACTTCTTGTTCTGGCTTCTGTCTAGTCATTGGGAACTTTCTTTGTGACTTTCTACGCGTTCCATATTCATATATACATTTTGTTGACGACTTAGCTTGTCTTGTCTTACCGTTAATTGTTTGTTCTCTTGTTGCGCTGGCTTCTGTCTAGTCATTGGAAACTTTCTTTGTGTCTTTCTACGCGTTTTATACTTATATTACCTATTAATGCTGCACTGTTTGTTAGAGAATATAACCTGACGGGGTATCTTTATTTACACCGTCCCGTTTTATTGGGACGACACTAGGGTAATAGTGGGGGTTGGTGCACTATAACACCTGCATTAAACCCCAAGTTGCCGTCTTTGGCACTGCCAGTTCCACGGCGGAAGTCCTATTATCAACCCTTTTATGTTTGTGGTGTCGTGTCCTGCCTTTTGATCATATTTAAAAAAAGCTTATGGGTGCTTTTGTTTTACTTTGGTCCTGGAATGCTACTTTTCCTGTTCGACATTTATATTTACTTTTAGTTTTTCAGTTTGTAGTTTCACTTTATTAAGTAAGAAAGGAATATGTGTTGGTTTGGAATGATAACTGATTTATTTAAAAGAGAAGTGAGAAAACTATGTGTTCACGAATAAAACGCATAACTGAAACGAACTTCTAATCATTGGTTGCCTTCTCAGCAATTTCATCTGTGTAGCATGGCAAACATGGTGTTACTTTTTGTATTATTATGTATTTGACTGTAACATTTAGACTACTAAACCGTTTTTAATTAACTACGGCTCATTTTAAGTTTTAAATTTAGTTAAGCTAAGGTATGATATAACTTTTAAACGAATTTATTATATATTTAAAATTATGTACTGACAAATTGACATCTCTTAATTAATACTATTTTTGAAATACTTGGCCGATAATTTAACAAATGCTCGTGTTCTTAGGGAGATTTTTTACAAGCTAATTTTGTAAATACTGTAACAGCGTTCCCTTGAAAACAACACACACAAACACAAAATAAAAGTATCAGATTCTGATTTATTGACACTGTTCATGAGAGGTAATAACGTGCTAAAGTCCACTATTTCATTGCTACGTATAAACAATACATACATGACATATATGTTTAAAATTCATGTTTGGTGCATACTAAAACCTGGCATAAATTCAAACGGCATTATTGTCACTGCCATTCCAATGGTGGGTAGCCCGATTGTCAAACCGTTTGTTTTGTGATGTCACGTGCCATGCTTTTTAATAATATTGTAATTGATGTTAAACATTTTTTTTTGTACCGGAAGTATTACGATTCTACAAGTATATGATCGTCAGAGTAAACAAACAAATGTATTTGTGATATGTAAAAGTCATAATTAATACATATCTAATATTATAATAACACAAGTTCAAACAGAAATTGCAATTTGATCGTTATAATTTAAAAGTAAAACTAAAAATAAATGAACCCACATATGTTTCACAGAAGGAAGCAACTTGCCACAACGTAATTATTATTTTGTTATCTTATCCCGTATCTGTCAAGACAGACAATGACAGACAATGGCGTAATACTGCAACTGACGCAAGTTATAGACTGCTCTAGAGTTTCCCTGTTTACAAACTATTTCTTTAATCTAATTCAAACCCGTTGGCAGCCTAAAAATAAGAGTATGATAAGACCTTTGGAAATATTGCAATCTCGGTTTGATTGAGACTGTTCATGCGCGGTAGTGAAATATGCTAGCTACCGCTCAAGTCCTCTAGCCCCGGGTTGAGCAGAACTCAACATTCATAAAATCAATAGTTCACACTTTTAACCATCCCGAAGATGGCATGCATACGGCGGTGGACATGGAGTCCACCGTGCTTGCAATCATAACTGTTATTAATTCCGATCTTTTGAAATCGCTAAGCCCGATATTTACACATGTCGGTGGTACATTCTCAATTACTTTTTTGTTTTCAAACTTGAATTTCGAATACACCACTATTTCCACTACACCAGCCTTTTAAGGTTCTGAGAATTGTATAATCACACCTATGATATACTGCTGCTTTTCAATTTAGTCGTTTGACTGTTACCTGTGATACGCAGGCTTCATAACCTCTGCTCCAAACTAAATTCCATTTTTTATTTCGCCTATATTTTCACGTTGAGAGCAAAGCGTTTTGTTAGAAACTGTGACAATAACCCGCTGGCCATGGAGTGGTTTGAAAACACCGCTTTGAAATTATATATAAAAATCGAGCTGAAAGAGTAGCATTCAAGGACGATAGTCAACCACAAACAACTCCAAAGACGAATAAAAGGCAAGATAAACATTACTAACGCAACAGGGTAGACAATAGGGTTACCGCCTTGGAACGGTCAGTGGCAGAAATGTTCAATGTTCACCGTCATATGCATACCATCTTCGGGATGGCTCAAATTTCTATTCTAGTGACCTTATAAATATTGAGTTGAACTCAAACTGAGGCAAGAGGGCGTGAACGGTAGCAATCACTTTTCATGAACAATCAGACCGAGACTGCAACATTTTTTGTAATTAACGTGTTCGACGAACATTTCAAAATGTCTCCTTTCATACTTTTTTTATTGTAATGTTCACCATTTTACGAACACGAAGTGGTTGTGATAGCTTTAATACGATTCACTTTTCTCTAGTGCGATAGCTGGACAACCCAGTTAACTGCTGTTTTGTTTCAGTACTATCCTGGATACATGCTGTTGTGTTTCTAAGTATATATTATTTTACATACTTTTACCATAACTATATGTGTATCGTTTCCTGATTTCTCTGAACGTAGACTGTATTGTTAGAGTATTTCCGTTTGATGGGATGTACTTTAATAACACTTTCTTGTCAATAGAGCTCGAGCTTAGATATATACTGAACCAAACAGCTAACGCACCAGTAGACAATAACTTTAATGTATAAACTTATTATATGCCGACTGGTACCGTTGGCGACAGGTGATTTGTATGATTTGTTAAATGTACAGTCGTTATTGACAAGATATTTGTCTCGTTCAGAATGATTTGATTTATTGATTGTTATTACTGAGATATAAAAGGTATTGTCACCTGGTGCGCTAGCTGTTTGGTTCTGTATAGTATGTCCTAAAAATGAACTGAATCGGTCAATGATTGCGGACAAATAGTTCATTATATACACGGTTTATTTACAAAAGTATAGGTTTATTATGTCAGACATCGTATTGAAAGGTTTACACAGTAAACGTCATTGAGTTGTAGAACGGATATATCCCTTTTTAAGCGCTGAATACTGGACAGAAGTGAGGTTATGTACACATACACTTGAACTTAAATGTTGTTTAACGGCTCATCAACACAGTATAGGTTATTTAGAACCGACCCAGAGAGAGGGGAAGGATACATAGGAATCCGGGAACCTGCCCTACTCTTATTATCGAATAGATTCCTGTGGTTCCTTTACGTGCTCTGAGGATAGACCGATACACGCGACCGCCCGGTTTACGTTCCCATCCGACGGACGAGGCTAAGGGAAAGTGTCGTGCCTAAGAACACACCGACGGAACTCAGTGGCACCACGGAGGATTGAACCCGGGGCTCCGGTTACAAATCCGCCGCGCTACCGACTGCGCCACGCCAGCCCTCGTACACATACAATCGATTTAATAAGCTAACTGGTAAATCATATTGTCTGATGACTGTTTCAGGTCGGTAACCCTGTCTTCACCACTCGCTGTTTTGTGTATCGTGCTTTTCACTGTACATTTAATTTACTCCGTTTGTACTGCAGTGAGGACCTAACGGTGACATGCGGAATAGGATCTGTGATTTTTATAGGACCACTCTTTTTCATTTGTTTATTCCAATAAACTATATGTAACATTCATGGTGTCGTTTGTGGAGTTCAAACATAAGTTGCACCTATTAATCAATTTAAAATGTTGTTTTATCAGACGATGACTTATATAGTGAATTGCTATTAACGATTAAATATAATTTAAAAAAATATATATATTAATTATAACAGATTACAGTTCATATTTTATTACACATCATCCACGATTATGATATATACTGGCTGAATACTATCTAACTCGTTGTAAAACACTCCTTATTGTGGTTAAATTAAATCAACGTTCTGTCTAAATCTTATTCGATTACAATTTTAAATAGTAAATTGTAGTTCAAAGATATATCCAACTATCATGACTATGTCACTAAATTAAAAAACAAATTGATGTCAGTTTTCAATTACAAAATATATCAAAATAGGTATGTTTTTATATAATACCTGTAAATAGATAATATTTTGTCAGTTTCTTTTACTTTTGATTTATTAACGAAGAAATCAAAGGTAAACCGGGTGACCCGAGGCTAATTATTTTTGTGAAAGACATACATTTGTTATAGAAAAGCTGCAAATTAATCTATAACATGGCATTTCGCGTAGCTCAAAGTGAGTAGAACATATATGTAGTTGAATATCTCATGTTAAAGGGAGTACATACGTCTTATACAGGAATCCCATCGTTTTAAGATATTCAAAGTCATTATGGAAATATCGTATTTAGCACGGAGTTGAGCAACCTTTTATAAATACTTAGGACAGCGATGTATCTCATTACGTGGTCCGAGTATTAACTTTTAAGAAGCAAATACTCCAAGAAGCAAACACGGGGTTGGCTCTGGGTATGAAATAAAACTTTAATTTCGGCTTAACACCCTGAGATGTTTATTATTTTGTATGTGTTTCCTTGGTTAGTTTCTCTGGATGTGGACTTTATTGTTAGAGAATTCCTTTTGATGGGATGTAGTTCTGTTTACACCGTCTTGTCTATTTGGGCTCTGAAAACAGGATAATAGCGAGGATTGTGCGAATATAAAATCGATTCAAGCTAACCAGAAGGAATTATTGCCTACTACCAGTAGGCCTTATTGCCTGCTGACCGTTCCAAGTCTGTGACCCTGTCTTCACAACCCTTTCTGTTGTTGTTGTCTCGTTCATTGTATAATCAAGTCCTTGTTTGCAGTACAGTGTGGACCTACGATGCCATTGCGTTCGGACGCTGTGGTTTCTATAGCACCCTATATCTCATTTTTTTAAAGGTTTGCATAATGTAAAATTAAAACATTCAATATGTACTTTTAAACAGGTTCTTTTTTCAATAAAAAATGATTTTAAAGATGTTTTATTGTCGAAATATTCGTCATAAAATCCTGCTAATGTAAGCATACCCATCGTTTAATGGAAATAAGGCGGGACCACGTAATGTTATACCAATTTTACGACAACGAACGACATAATACATATGGTATAGGTATCTCTCCGTATATACATGTACGGTTTTACGGCCAGGTTTCACAAACTTTAATTTGGTTGCGTGAACCTCTTCCAGTTGTTTAAAGACGATTGGCAACCCCTTTTGTAGTATTATTAATTAACAAATTGAACTCTTATACAGCATATGAACATTTCTTGATAGCCTCGGAGAGAAACATATATTGAAAACAGTTACTAAGTTGTATGGAAAAATAAGTATTATTTTCATGCGGTAGATACTACGTTTACCACTGCGTGATTACACGGGTAAACGAGGTAAATCTGAATTGTATAGCTGCACAACTATTGCCAGATACTTGATAAATACATATACCGGTGGATTAATTTACCTGTTCAAATAAAATAACGTATCATTCTCGCTTTTCACAGATATTGCAATGTACGAATTGTAAATATCTATTGTAGTGTATTGATTTCGATTGAAATAAACATAAACGTATTCATGAAACAAAACATGGCCGGAGAACTTTAATTAGCACACCCACTTGACTAATACATGTATACAGATATAGTTTATCTAACGACATATTTCCCAAAGTTAAGTGATCATGGAAAAGGCATGGAAAGCTTGCTAATGTGCTGCTAACAAGCTACATGACCAATTAACTGAGGTATATAAACTGAGATCAGAGTAAAGGTTTCTTTTTGAAAAGCATTGGTATATTGAACTGTATCTAGTGTGTAGCAGTCTATGGTACTTCAAACTTTAATTTTTGAAGAAAAAAACAGCACATTATCAAGTAAGGTGTACAATATACACAAATGAGTTGATAATTCATCGTTTTTTGAAGAAAAACACACCAAATTACAGCGTTGTCTTCATACAAAAGCTGTATTGGGAATGCCTCATTACTTAAAGGGGTTGATGCACTATTTTCAAATACTATTTATTTAACAGAGCTCTGACAAACTTGAAAAAAATTAAAGAATTACATCAATCAAAATGCCATGACAACCAAAGGAGATTTGAGCTATTGACAATTTGCAAAGAACATAAATGGAGGCTGCCATCTTTGAAATATTACGTCATTGCGCTAGTTTACCATATATGTCAATTTGACAAAATACATTTTAAAGCAACAAAAATCAATATATAGATGTAAAATATATAAATTGTATTGTTATTTTTCATTTGCAATGATTTTCTTTACTTTAAAACATTTTGTCAATATGCCATATATGGTAAAATGGCGCGATGACGTCATCGTATTGTATGCATTTCTTTATGACACGAGCGTGGTGTTAACCTTGAATATTGAGAAAATGTTACGGGTAAAATGTAACAAAAAAGAAAGTAAAACCAGTAGCAGGTATTTTTAAAATGTAATCAGCACAATTAATAAAATACTACAATGAAAAATATTCACTTGCACCGAAAATACATACAATGGATCCAATATTTCGTTTAAAACCAATATACGAATAAAGTCCAAATAATATTGATAAGTATCCCTTTAATCGGCATTGCCAAGTGTCCCTTTAATAAAATTTGGCAAGTGTCCCTTTAATCAAAATTCAAATGTATTTAACGTCAGCTTTCTATACCAACACGAAACATTCTAATTTAAAGAATGTTCTGTAACAATCTTCACATCGCAGCATGTAAAAATAGTCTAGAAATTACTAGAATCAGCCATTTAAAGGTGTGCTATTAGTAGAAACAATATGACCACTGGATCAATAAACATGCACACTTATACAACATTATATACATTAGGGTAACACAAACAATATGTTATCGTGACTATTATAAACGTTCGCGTGTATTTAGGGCCAGACGGCAGGCGACAGAAAGCCAGTGATGTTGTAGCTAGTTACAATATGCTTTACATATGCCCTATAGACAAAAACTGTGGTGAAAAGTTATAATTTCCCTCGAGTCCAATAATGTCGTTTCGTAATTTGAAAGCGGAAATTTCAATAATGTCATAACACATTTGTTTTAGTCTCCTGGTGATAAATCAGCTAAAAATGCCATGTTGCAATCGTTTGACGCCTGCATTATGGTTTTATTTCCGGAACTCGAGAAAACAAACAGCAAATGTAAACGATCATGACATGCAGTACATTTTAAAATCACACAAACTTCCTTAGAAATACGTTTTTCTAGCACCACTACAAAACAAGCATTTCCAAATTTTAATTCGTATCTGCCGTTACATATCATATAAAAGAATGAGAAAAAAATAATCTTATAGAGACCACAGAACAAACGCAAATGACACTGATGCAGTGCTTGTCTAACTAAAATAAATCTTATGAGCCTAATTTATTTTGATCAATTAAATATTCTACAAACATTTTTTCATACAAACGTTTTTTCATACAATGTTCAATGCGAGTCAAATTGCATTTATTTAGCCCGTATTATTTATTTTCCACGCTATATACAAACTTACAATACAACCTTAGGAAAGGTAAGAGATTGCTCTTATTAATCAAAGTACGGAAAGTACTGAGAATGCAAGGTTTGATAGGACAGACTGTAGATTGCTGTACATTTAACTTTTCCATAAATTTGACATAGTTTTAGCTTTAACTTGGCGACCTTGGGCGACCTACAAAAACCTTAGAAGGTTTATCCATTCCAAATATATTGTGAGCAATTGTCATTAAACTGCTTCAAATCTAGACTAGAATTATATTTTATAAAATTGCTGATGGATAGACAGATTGTGTTTCGTGGCCAATCTATCACTCAAGATGACCACTTTCGGGAACAAGATGCACAAGAGGGCCTGTATCACTAAAATGGCTTGAATAGTCTAAGTGCTACTGGAAATTTTCTTTTTAAAAAATCAAGGGCTGTAACTCTGATGTGTCTAGTCTGATGCAACTGGTTTTGAACTTGTCCAAGCTTTTATTTATATAAATATAATGACTAAATTTAATTAAGATCGAATGAAAGATATGTTCACGATGCAAATAAAGGACATTGTCATTAAATCAAGGGCAATAACTATCGTGTTTATTATACGATATATGTAGTTTTCAGTATGGTACACGCTTTTGTTAATATAAGACTTGTGACCAAGTTTGTAAAGACCGGATGCACAATGAGGGAGCTATATATATTTCAAACTTGTCTGAGACTTCATTAATATAAAGACTATGGCCAAGTTCAGTAAGGATCGGATGCAAAATGAAGGGGCTAGTGTTCACAATGCAAAATATAGAATTTTCCATTAAATCCAGGGCAATAACTTTTGCGTTTATTATCCGATATGGGTAGTTTTCACGCGTGTCCAAGCTTCCATTAATATAAAGACTCTGAATAGTGCATAAAGCAAAATATAGTATTTCCCATTAAATCAAGGTTCATTATCCAGTATAGATGGATTTCGAACTTTTTAATCTCAAAATTACAAATGACACAAAACTTCAAAAATGTAATGAAGTTTTAAACTGTGGTTAAGATATTCCTGAGTTTTGATGTATATATGTAGTATTTGGGAGGTAGAACTATTATATTCAACGTATCTTCAATAATTGTCTCTTTTCTTAAGAATCCAAAATATAAAAGTATTTGAATGTTGCATTTATTATGACTAAAGCAATTCCTTTAATTTCAACCAAAACATTTTCACAAATGAACATGCATAGAACAGATGAGATATGGTTTCTCTCGATTCATTGCAGAAACTGCACACTTCGGTTTCTGCGAGATTACATAAAAACAATTTTCTATTAGTGTATATTATTCTGTGAATAAATTTATTTTGAAAGTTTTGTAGTTTTGTGTCATTAGTAATTTTGAGTGGGAGGGAAAATATAATAGCCCAAACTTCATTGTTATTTTCGGAACTTATTTCTTCTTCCCATTTTATTTTAATATGCTTAGGATTTGATTTTATCTCTTGGATAATTATACTATACAAAATTGTGTTACTTTGGTGATTTTGTTCTAGGATATCTAATATATTTATTTGTTACTGTTTCTTTGTGTATGGTACACTTTGTGTTTGATATATTGCTTCTCCCAAGTTTTAGGGATTGAATTCACCACCCCATAATAGTCTGTGAAAAGTTGTATTAGTCTTACATATTCGTCCTAAATTTCCTCGAAGGAGTAAAACCTACCAGTTTCATTTATTAGATCATTGACAAAATAAATATTTTTTATCTACCCATTGTTTATAAAATATCATTTTATTACTTATTTTTTATGTTTGATTTATACCACAACGTTTGTGCGTAGATTTCGTCAGGGGCTGTGGTGAGGTCTACACGGATGGTATCCCCAGTTTAAAAAAACTTGTTTCCAAAAAAGAATGAATCTGTTTTCAGCTTAATGCCTTCTTTATTTAGAAATAAAAGGTTATCGGTTTCCGAATTTCTCAATATCCTTTAAGATAAGTTATATCCACTGAGCGCAATTTACGAGGATCAATATCTTTTTTAGACCACGAAAACTTCAAAGCTTGACACAAATATTGAATGTGGGGCAGTTTTAAGTGCCACCTTGCTGGTAATCGTTACTGATTTCACTACGTTTGATTTAATCTGGTTTATTTTGCCACAAAACAAGAGTAAAAAACATGATTCTAGTTGTTTCATAATTTCCCGGCGTCGGCTCAGTTAAAACGGTGAAACATTGAATCAAAATTGGTAAAGCTAATGTTTTTAAAACGGTTACGTGCCCTATAAGTGTTAGATTTCTAAAAGACCAATTTTGTTGCATGTTGGTTTGCCATTCCTCATCACAGCCCCTTTTGGCACCAATCCAAATAACTTGGGTTTTATCAAAGTTTGCTCCTAACCCCGAACAGATTGTGAATTGCTCTATAATTAGCAATGCGGTATTTAAAGAATGTTCGTCATCACTGAATGTTATAGAGGTATCGTCTGCATATTGTCCTATCACGTATTCAGTTTCATCTATAGTAATACGTTTATATCTGGGTTACACTCAATAATTCAACTGAATTAATGAAAAGATAAGGTCTCTTTGTCTGAAAAAAACACTCAAGAAACAGAACCTAAACAGAACCGAGCTGGACAAAGTAGGTTAAAATGCCGCAGCCAAGTGTAGTTTCATGATTTAGTCGATTTCGAAATACATGTTTACAAACAAAACATTAAATATTTTTGTAAGTACATTGTCCGAATTCACAAAACATTACTGAGAAAATTAAAAGGCTTAAGACTCCATAATATATTTCCTGATTATATGATAATAAAGCAATATTCATGTTGTTTTCACGTTCTATACAGGAGATATAACGATAACAAAATTTCTATATTAATAACCTATACTATATTCCAATAGTATAGCAATACAGTGGTGTCTAAGCATGTTGTTTTTATTTCATCTTATCATTAATAATAATTCACTGACATCGTGAATCACTAAAACCCTTTTGAAATAGTTTTTTGCTCTATACAGTCATACGTAATAAATATATTGAAACAACTCTTCTCCCGAAAATCTCGTTTAATTTGGGTTGACTGAATCGGAACTTAGCGCGATAGTTGCTGTCAAGCGATGGTGCTCGTGACGTCACATATCGTATTTCTCCCTCGATGAGAAAACCTTTCAAAAACTCGCTTGAAAATAAATCGCCCACAACTCATACATAATGAGATGTTTTTAGAGATTCTAGACTTGTTTATTTGCATTATAATTGTTTTCAGCACCCAATACGTTCGTCTAGCATATATCAGCATACAGGCACGACTTGAATTTATATTTAGTGATCGGTGGTACATTTTCAATTTCTTTTGTTTTCTTACTTAATTTTCGATTCGGTGGTTCCGATACTCCGGCCAATAAAAGGCTCTGGGTATTAACCACTCATAGGAGATGTTGTCTGCTTTTTAAGTTAATCTTTTGGCTGTTACTTGTGATATGCAGGCTTCATAATCGTAACTCCCAACTAAATTCCTTTTTGTTTATTTCGCTCTTCGGGGCATACCGTTTTATTAAATCCTGGAACCATACGCCGCTGGATATAGGGGATGAAATAAAGATACACATATTGCTATATCACCACCATACGCATGAGCGGTAGCTAGCATATATCACTACCGCTCATGAACAGTCTCAATCAAACCGAGACTGTAATATTTCGTATATGTCGTGCTAGGCCGTTTTCAAAGGTCCATTATCATACTCTGTTTTGCAGCTCGATTTATGAGAAAACATGTAGGTTATCCGCCAGATGGCAATGAGGAGGCGCCAAAAGCAATGGCTATGAATGCAAGTTGAAAGTCAACCTTGCATTCTAAAATAGAAAAAAATATCTGCATATGCCAATAAAACACGAAGTTTGTGCAGAACTTCAGATTTTATTACATGCAGATAATATTTTAGGGACGGAACTACTGTTTATAAGACTATAATGGGTGTGAAATGGGACGTCATGTCGCAGGTTTGTTTTTGAAAGAGGCATCAATAATGGGCGATGTAAGTATAACACAGAGAGAAACATTTATTAAATATGATATTGTATCGATGTATCGATGTATTACTTGTTTATTTTGAGTGCTTTTGGTTGACGACGTTCTACTTTTCCTGCTCAGATTGTGAACGTACTTATTTGTGTGCAGTGTTTTATATACTGATGGTTAATGAAAACGCACCATTTACTCCATATGTTAATGCCAGATGGATAATTCGCAAACCATTTGGAATAAAACTGCTGAACAAATACGCTTTATTTTGTCAGTATTTAATCTTGATATCTAACTTTGATTACATGTTTATTGGAAGTTTTTTTTGACAAGCAGTTATGCAGTTATTTACCTAGTCATTTAACATAATATACTATGACTAGTCATAGAAAGAAAACGTTTCCACTACATTTCCTCCGGCATTAATCTGTCTCTTGTTAAAATCCAATTGATTTTACTGGCATTTGCATCGTTAACTTCTGACTGTATTATGCAATGAATATTTCCGAGAAAATAATTTCTTTGTGTGATCTAAGTGAAGAAAATTGGAAATGCACGTTCTTTTTATAACAATAATCTGGAATGCACTACATACAGATATACACGTAAACAATGTTAAATTTCGACTCGTTATATGGCTTATATCATATTTTCATCAAAATGCCTCAAATATTAAAAGCAAAAGTTTTGTTGTGCGTTTTCTTTGACCGTGAGAATATAAAAACAGATATAAAAACCGAACAGGAAAAGTAGCATTCAATGACGACAGTCAACCAAAAACACACAGAGAATAAAGAACGACTTAAAAGATGAGTAAAAGGCAAGATAATACATCACAAACACAAAGGGGTTGCCAATAGGTTTAACGCCTTAGAACCAGTGGCAAAACAGCAGATGGGTGTTTAAGCAGGTTTTAGGGTGCACCAAATCTCACTCTTAACCTACTGTCATCCCAATACACGGGACAGTGTAAATATATCCAGACACGTTGTAATCTCTAATAAACAAGGCAGCATTAATAGGCAATATAAGTAAAACACATAAATGATCATGCATATATAATATAAAAAAAATCACACAGACAAAGAGGAAAGAATAGTTGCGAACTGTAAAAGAGTCAACCACTAACAATCCAGTACGTTGCAAAATGATAGTGTCATAACCCCTTTTGATAACTGTTTTAACAAGTTTAATAAAGATTGCATGAAAGTGATTATGACCAACGATCTTACGAAGTCTGTAAATGAACGAGTATGAGAGTGGACCTTTGGATACTGCCGAACACGATAAATACGAAATATTGCAGTCTCGGTTTGAAAGAGATTTGATGTTCATGAACGGTAGCGAAATATGATTGCTATCGTTCACGCCCCCTATTCATAAAATCAATAGTACAGGATTATAATCATCCCGAAAATGGCATGCATATATGTAATGTCATTATTCCAGTCCAGCGGCGTATGGTCTCAGTATCTAATAAAATTCTATGCCACGAAGAGCGAAATAAACAAAGTGGAATTTTGTTAGGAGCAGCGTTTATGAAGTCTGCGCATCACAAGTAACAGTCAAAATACTAAATCAAAAGCAGACAACAAATCCTATGGGTGGTTAAACAGTACCGAGGGCCTTTATGGGCTGGAGTAGTGGAACCACCGAAAAAGTCAGGTTGTGATAGCCCTTGTCGCAAAACAGTGGAATTACTACATTTTAAAAATATATCAGGAATACGATAATACAATTTTGAAAAGGTTTTTCGGCGTTTATGGTAACGGTAGCCCAGCTGGAGTAGCTTTGGGTTTGTAATAGAATGCAGGTACGTCTAATGTGATACGTAGCTTTAAGTGTTTGCATCTTCTGGAAAAAGGTACTAAATTATAGTAGTTGTAACATGCAAATTTGAACAGTTCATTTTACAAATCACATCAGTTTTGGATCTGTTTTCAAAGATGACAGACCAATAGTCTCAAAAATGAAATGTTGTAAATTAGCCGATATTTGAAAATTATAAAAATAAAAGCTGTTTTATTATATTATTGATTTTACAAAACATTGTAAAATACATACGTTATGGTAAATATATTATTAAAGGCGGGCTCTACTTCCCTTTAACGCAATTTGAGTAGTGTTATGACTGCCTAACTCATCACAATCGTGCTAGGCTGTAGCATGCAACACAATCAAACATGGCAGTTTGACATGGCTAGAAAGAAAAGGTATGCGACAAATACATATTAAATAAATGATTATAATAATTAATATTTCCGAAACATACATAAATGTTGTATAAAAGGGCCATATGTCGCTATATTAACCTCTTATCTGGTATAATTGAAACGATAAACGTACAGTGTTTTGTGGTGTATATAATCATTGGTAGTAAAGAATCATCTCCTGTTTAAATTCATTTTTTCTCAGCTCATATATTTTAATTATTTTAAAACTTTCCAGGCTTGAAGATATATCATATAAGCATATATTTGTTCAACGGTGAAATTATTTGGGACATTTTTCCATGCAAAATATATCACTACGTGCAACACCTCTCAGAAAAAATGATTCTATACTACCTGAGTGAAGTGTGTATTTGAAACGAAAAATTGATACTGTTACAATAAACTCAGAAATAAATATTTGCTGTTTTAACAAATGTTCGGGACAAAAGCCACAATGCAATCATCAGTTAAGGTAACTTGTTGAAGATTGGCACTTTTAAGGATAAAATGAAATTACGTAAATATTGGTGCAAAAAACGCCTATTAAAAAATCACAGTTTCAGGACAATACTTTTCGAAATTTTGCTATCATACATCTAAAGGGGTAAATCTAAATCAGAAATTAAATAAACATTTTCCTTTCATTAGACGTTTAACCCAAGTGATTCTATACCCCCCAAAGCACTGTATGCTTATTTCAAAATGGATTTTTCCGTGTGTTTGTGGGTGACTGTCGTCCTTGAATGCTGCTTTTCCTGTTCGATTTTTATATCTATATTTATTTTCCGTCGTCGCTAGACATATCCCAAGGTAATCCCTGTAATACAATTCTGTAATGGAATAGATTATATGGTATACTGTTTTTAGATATTTCAAGTTATCATTTCGTTAAAATTACATCTCTGTTTCCGTGATCAAAAATGACTCGAAGCAACGTCTCAACTATACGTTAGCTAAATTACTGACAGGAGTCCGCTAAGGAAGAATAAAGTGTAAGGTACGTTGACAGATATATTGAGCCATAGGTATATTAAAATAAAAATAAAGAAACACTGATTGTAGATGTCATGGAATTAAACATTATTCCGAAATATTATTAAAGATTGTATACATATGAAACGTGCACTAAAATAAGCAAGGTGGTTCCACAGTGTTAGAAGTAGCGTATAAGCGTAAGAGAGAATATGGAACGTATGCTTAATGTAAACTGAAACTAAAACCTGAAGGACTTTAAAACGTTTTCTTGATTTAATTGTTTATTCTCGTGTTGCTATGGCTCCTATCAAGTCATTGGATACTGGCTTTGAGGATAGATATGCTTTTGTTTTCTTTTAATACTTATTTTATCTATATGTTATACTTATATTACGTATGAATGATGCGTTGTTTATTACAGGATATCGCCTGGCGAAGATTTATACAGTCCAGTTGTATTATGATGACAATGGAGTAAACGTGAGGTTTGGTTCTCCCTAGCACTTGGTTTAAATTCCTGAAGGCCTTTTTGCGACTTACCGTTCCAAGACCGTATCCCAAACTTGTAAGACTTGTGGTATTGCATTCTTTATATTATATGTATATTTATAGTTGTGTTTGTCATATCTAAGTGTTTTTAGTTGGCTGTGTTACAATTTGTAAATGTAACGAGAAAGGAAGCAAAACCAGCAACACAAAACTATAATTAACAAATGTATTCACATACAATATTCACTTTCATGACGTCACACACATCCAGTTTTTCATTAATATCCATTTTTTTAATTAAGTCTAAATAATAGTATCTAATGTTCCTTTTAATTTACATTATCAAGTGTCCTTTAATCCAAAATAGTGTCTCTTTAATTCAAATGTTACTTGTCCTTTCAGTCCAAATTTATTTCCAATATGTCAGATTTAGTCCTAATATTCAATTTCACTGTTATTATGAATGATGACAACAAAGTATATCCTCTCACACATATATTTTATATTTTTAAAAGTATCCAATTCAAAATTAACTTTTTACAAAATACTAATTTTCTGTACTGAACTTCAGAGCTGCCCCCAGAGTCTGTTTATATACTGACAAATATTGTTCCAAAAGCTTCCCCACTAAAACAGTCCAATGAGAACAGTACATATCAGCATAAATGGATTTGCATAAATAATTTGCATACATGATAAACATTTTTACATCTATTCTAATTTTAGCTGTTCTTCAATACCAAATCAATAATAAACATTCAATGCCACATATAAACGTTAAGATAAGGTAAGCGCTGTATTTTGTGAATGCTACATTTCTTTTTTACTTTAATACCTATTTGCATACATATTTTTTACATAAGTAACAAAATAAGTGGTGTAAGCCCAATAGTCGGGTAACTGTGGATTTTTCCTGAAGATAAGCAATACTAAATGAATGGTTTGTGCCAATTTATTTGTATCAATCCTCCTCCGTTGTATGTATTATTAAATAAATACACTAGACCATATCAAACTAGCAAGAATAGAGGAAGCAATATGAGCTGAAGAAGAATAAAATACGTCAACATATCAAGACTAAAGTATTAGGTGACTTGACATGTAATAGATAGAGTCTGGTCTCAGCGTAGCCCATCGAGGTGTTTAAATAACCAACGAGCTGAGACAGACTCTATCTTTTTTGTAGCATGGTGCACTGAGTAACAGTGTGACGTCATAGTGACCGTACTCTAAATTCCAATATCCGGTAGTTGTAGTACGGTAAAGCCACGCCCCTTTAGTTAACCTGAATTAAACGATTTAATGCTCTGCATTCAACAAAGGAAATGTCACCGACCATGCTACAATCACTTTTATAGTCTTACATTCTAGAAGAAATAGTAGTACAATTGTGTGTTAGCAATCTGTTATAATATTTCATAAAAATGCTTTTTAATATGACAATATTAGTAACACACTCAAAATACACGTACCAGTTAGCAAGCAACGCTGCAAGCATTGTAGACATATCGTATTACGAAAGCCATTTATTGAAATATAATGTTAAACGAAGGGAAGGACTAGTTTCTATATTTGCTGAATTCCCTCAATAATAACAAGACTAAAACGTATTATCGCTTTACGAACATGAATGAAAATTCCAGATTGGTTAAAAGCATGTGTAATATACATTGTTATATAAAACACAAATTCTTTTTTTTTCGGAGGACTGAACGCAATGTCTAAATTATACAATATTCTCAGTGAAATAAACTAATAATCTCTTTACACTATATTTTTCATAGCTTTTTGCATAAACTTACGGATTCATTAAAGGAGTTTTGTACCAAGTGATGTTAGCCCAAGAACGCAGATAAAAATTCGTGGATATGAACAGTGTCTGCAATAATAGGCAATATAAGTAAATATAGATATAAAAATCGAACAGGAAAAGTAGCACTCAAGTTCACGCAGAAAAGCTTCCAACAATATAATCATTATCTGCATGATAGCAATTGATAATCCATTCTTCTCAAATGGTAACGAAATCGACCAAAGTCCACGTTGAATAAAGCCAACAATTCGGATACTACAGCAGCATGCAACGACCGTCATCCCTAGATTTCTAATGAGTTCATACATATTAAAGTCTATGAAAAGAGAGATGACTAACTTTGACATCGGAAACTAACCACAGTTGGATGGGGATGTACGTCGTGCTACATCATACGGAGTTTATATCTCCCAGCTCATTCGTTTTGCTAGAGCTAGTAATGATAAGGACTTCAATGATCGAAATAAAGCTAGTACAGGTAAACTACTTTAGCAAGGTTTTCGTTATCACAAACTTCGTAGATCTTTCTTAAAATGTATCGCCGCAACGAAAACGTATTACAGAAGTACAACATCAACCTTAAACATTTCTACGACTTAGAATATATGTAGTGAACTACGAGTGGAGAATAAAACATGTGGAATAAACACAAACAAACTTTTCAGCTATTGATGCGAGCATGAAATAAAAATAACATTATGCCATTGGAAGATGCAGCTTTATTTTATCTCGTGAGCTCCAAGAGTAATATTCGTCGCTACATCACTCGTGAAAATATTGTTTTTAATTTGGAGCTCAATGTATACATCTTCCACTGAAAGAAACAACAACAAATATCCAAAATATAATTTACAGTGAGTTCCCTGTCCGATCTTTTTATATTTCTTTACAGTGAGAAAAGTACAAGTATCTTATATATGCAGGAAGTAGTTGTCAGAATAGGTGTCATAAACTTCTAATGTGTATAAACGTGCGCGTGTAGTCAAAGTGCACGCGCACTTCAAATTAAAATATGTTAACCCGTGCGAAGAACGATCGGAACCGATTTCTCTTAAGGATTATGCCATTTTTGTGTAGTCACATTGAGATTGCATTTGTAAAAAGATACAAATTAGAACTTAAGTAATCTTGACTATTTTTACTTGCGGCTTCTACTTTAATACGTATACACATTTATCTAGGCAGTGCTATCCTTGAATTGCAAATACATATTTGATAAATATATGAATTATTTAATGCGCACATGGCCTTGAGTATGACATACGCTAAGTATTGACAAATATACGCTTAAATAATAAAGTGTATTATTCAAGTATAGCACTGTCTAGATAAAAGTGTAACCATATTAAACCGTACGTAACATGTAAAAAGTGACTTGTAAGTGAGGAAGTGTCGATTCTTACGGATGGCGGGGTGTGTACAGTACTGGTTTTACCCAGGAAAAATGGGTGGTCTGCCTCCACCACAAATATCGACCGTCATATATAACATTACATATGTTGAAAATGACGTAAAACGCATAAAATGAATTCTATTTCTTTTTTTGTTAATGCACTTTCAATGAGATTCCACAACACGGGACATAATACTTCAAATGCAATCATTTCAGGTGTTGAAGATATATATACTGCTGTTGATGAATATCAATACTATTTCAATGCTTGAGTAATGTAAATGTATATAAAAACAGTATAAAACTAATGTCGTACAGCCGTCTATTTTCACACTTCCGTGTACTTACATTTATAAAAGAGTATGAGAGTGGACCTTTGGAAACGGCAGAAAACGATCCCTTCTAAATATTTCTCATTTTTGATTGAGACTGTTCATGAACGGTAGTGAAATAGGCTTGCTACAGAACACGTCCCAGATTTGATAGCTAGTTTGTGCTATTCCTCTGTGTGTCTGTAACAGCAAAACACCTATATATGAGCCATTAGTCGAACAGATCCAGTATTCCTTAAACTCGTGTGTTTCATATACCGCGTTGAAGGTTTTGTGCTCATGGACATTTTGGCCCATTTTATTAGGGTTTTCCTTAACTTTCCTCATTATCTTGCCTTAGACACTGACGTGAGTTTTGGACCTCTTTTAATAGTCCGTAAGTTTTCTAATATTTTTTCTTATGGATTTTTGATACGATTCTATTTCGTATCTCTAATAAATACTTATTGGCCCTTATTTCGCTTTTCACAGAATGGTATTACTCTCCATAAAAACAATTATGAGTCTTTTAGCTAAAACTTTAAAAATAAATCGTTCACCTCTTCGGTTACACTCTGCGTCATCAATAAAAATTCCACAAAATAACTCTTCATTTCTTAGAACTAAACCATATGTACGCCTTACACCTTTAAATCTTCATTCGGCAACCTCGTTTCATGTTCCTTCTAATAATATTACTAGGATTTTTAATAATGGCTCAAAAGTTTCCGTAACTCCTCTGGGATCTCCTGTTTTGAGGAAATACCATATAAAGTCTCCTTTCAGAAGTCATTTAGTTCATTCAAGACGCAGGGTGTTTCCTTCTATTTATAAGTGCAATGCTAAGAGGTGCAGTTGTTGCAATTATTTATCGTGCAAGTCCACCATTAAATCAGCTGTTAATGGTAGATTGTTTAATGTATGACTAGCTTCTAATGTTAATTGACGTACTACTCACATCATTTATGTTCTGACTTGAAATGCACCACTTTGCGGTATACAATATGTTGGACAAACAGGTCGATCCTTAAAGGTTCGATTTCGCGAACACAAATATAATGCAAATAATCCTAAAAAGTTAAAAAATTACTTGTACCAACACTTTCGTCAGTCAAGTCATACTTTTAATTACGTAACAGTTCAACCGGTTGAATATTTATTTTTTGATAATGATGCTACTAAAAGCTTCAAAATAAAAGCTAGACATATTGCAGAACTTGAGTGGATGATAAACTTACAGACACCTTATCCACTCGGCCTTAATGACAATATTTATCAAGAAGGAAATATTTCTAAAGATCCAAATATTGCCATTTTTTCTATATTTTCTATTCGAAAGCGTAAATCTAGGTCTCATGGTCTTAGGCGTAATGGTAACATCAAACGTAAATCGCGTGTAATTATTTCTGTCGCTGATTTACATACTATTTTTAAACAGTCTGGAAAGCACTCTATGCTTTCACGGCTTACCTCTTTGTCTATTTCTTCACTAAAGTTGATCGACGAGGAAGCCGACAACATTTTCATTCGTACAGATCCCTTGTATAACACTGCTTCCATAGTTCAAAGCTACACACAACATGTTCTCAGACCCAAAATTGACAAGGAGTCTGATCACGTCAGGCATTTTTTAAAACTACTATATATTAATAAAGGTATTGATTTCATTGACATGCCTAGTATTTTTCGGGATACTCATGTAGTTGATTCTATCCCAAAATATTTCAAAAATTCCGAAAGTCCTGTAATTTGTTATAAGTATAAAAAGCCTATTAGAAATATTATGTTCAACTACAACAAAATAGTTTCTGATCTTGATAAAGTACATAATACTCCTAAGGAATGTGAATGCAACACATCAAAATTTTGCTATGCTCCAGCAGGTCATGTCATCACTGGTAATTTTGATATTGTTGATAAACGTATTCGACATTTGTTTTCGAAAGGTCCTAAATATAGATTACCTTCAACTATTGATTTTAATGCCTGTCGTGCCCAGATCGCCCACTCCATTGAAGATTTTAGTATAAAATGGTGTCGTAGAGAACATGCGGACCCAAACTCGCTTTCTACTTGGAAAAAGTATATTCTTAAAATTATAGATACACGTATTAACTTTTATAATGCTAACCCCTCTTTACTACCTCCGAGACCTAGGTTTTCCTTTCGTAATCTAAAATCGAGTATTCAGGAATTTCATAATAAATTTGTTTTAGTTCCTGCAGATAAAGCAGATAATAATGTAAATATTGTTTGACGCCTACATTACGTCAGTGTTTTATCTCCGGAACTCGGCAGCACCAATTCGTATACTCCAGTTAATTCTACTGAGGATGATGTTGTTTCCGCACATATCACTCGGTGCACTACTTTCAAGGCTGGTGTAAACGATAAGCAAAATAAACTGCCTACCATGTACTGGATTCCTAAATTACATAAAAATCCGTATAAGGCTCGCTTTATTTCTAATTCTAGTGCCTGCGACACAACAAACATCTCCACACTTTTAACTTACTGCCGTTAAAGATCACGTTAAACTATATTGTGATAAAACTTATGAAAACTCTGGGATTAATTTATTTTGGTCTATAAAAAATTTAGGAGACATTCTTGATAAAATTTTCAATAAATTATCACTTATGACTTCTCTACACTATATACAACCTTACCACATCATCTTATTAAAGACAACCTAATTTCTCTTATTCAAAAAACATTCGCTAGAGAAAATAATACTTTTTTGGCATGTAATAATATTAAAGCGTTTTCACTAACGGCAGTTTAGACAATTATACTATGTGGACTTGCTATGAAGTTTGTGAAGCACTCATCTTCTTATTAGATAATATTTTCGACAGGTATGGTACCACCGTTTATAGACAAATTGTTGGTATCCCTATGGGTACGAACTGTGCACCACTTGTCGCAGATTTGTTTTTATTTTGCTATGAAATGGATTTCATGTTGAGTCTTTCACCAGATACCCAGGCAGATGTTATTGAAGCTTTTAATGACACCTCTCGGTATCTGGATGCAATACTGAACATTGACAACCCTTTCTTTCCAGCTATGGTTCATAATATTTATCCTAAAGAACTTAGGCTTAATAAAGAAAATATATCTGATAATAACGCTTCTTTTCTCGATTAGATCTCTCGCTTGAAAATGGTAAAATAATTAGCAAAATCTATGACAAGAGAGATGATTTTAATTTTGACATTGTTAATTATCCCCACTTGGATGGGGATGTTCCCCGAGCAACTTCTTATGGGGTGTATCTGTCTCAACTTATTCGTTTTTCTAGAGCTTGTACTCGAGTTGAGGACTTTAATATTCGTAATCTTTGTATAACTAAAAAGTTACTCAGTCAGGGTTACCGTTACCATAAACTTTGTAAAACCTTTGCAACATTTTATTATCGTAACCCTGATCTTCTTTCCAAATATAAATGTAATTTAAGGACTCTTCTGCGACAAGGACTATCACAACCTGACTTCTATGGTGATGTGATTTATAAACTTTGTAAGATTCTTGGTCATGATCACTTTCATACTATCTTTGTTAAACTTGTTAAAAAGTTTATCAAAAGAGGTTATGACCTATCATTTTGCAACGTACTGCATGCTTGGTGGTGGACCCTTTTACAGTTCGCCACTATGCTTTCCTCTTTAATTGTACGATGACCGGACAGGCTGTGGACCATATGATGACGCCTACCTAAAGCCTATTGGGACGGTGGCGTTTGATGTTTGTCCATGATCTTTCCTGTCGTGCCCTTAATGGTGTATTCTCTTACTGCTCTGGCTTCTGCCAATTCAATGAGTACCTACATTGTGGCTTTCTAGGCTATTGTTTTTTTGTATTATATTTACACGAGCATATTTGTGTTTTACTTATATTGCCTATTGATGCTGCCTTGTTGGTTAGAGATTAGATCATGGCGGTGATTTCTTTATTTACACTGTCCTGTTTTAATGGGATGACAGTAGGGTAAGTGTGAGGTTTGGTGCACCCAAGAACAGGTTTAAATCCCCAGTGGCCTACTTTGCCACTGACCGTTCAAAGGCGGAAGCCCTATTGTCAACCCTTTTGTGTTTGTGATGTCATTTGCATTTTTTATTACTTTTGCCTTTTCGTTTGTCTGTTTGCGTGTTTGTTTTTGTGTTTGCGGTTGACTGTCGTCCTTAAATGCTGCTTTCCCTGTCCGATATATTTATCCTTGTTTAAAATATCAGCTTCATTGTTTTAATGCTATTACATTTAATGTCATTATTGTCGTCTTGGCGGTAAATGGCTCTCATGGTATGTAGACCAATTAAAGAAAACTAAAATAAGCGTATACCCATCGTGTGTTAACATAATATATGTTGGAAACAAATGAAGTAGATATACTTCAGTTGTACTATAGGTTTTTGCATGTTTATGGAGTAAAATAATATTTCTCCATACAAATGAAATAACCTTTTTATTGAATACTTTCATACTGTTCATATTATATTGACATATTGTATATTATGTACTGTTAAACAATGTGTTTTATTTCAGTATTGTTTGGTTGTTTTTGTTTATTTATATTTTCCGTGGTTCGGTGCGGTTGGATTATTTTCAAAAAAATGGAAGTGCTTACGATACAAACATAATTCACTTATTATCAACGTTTTCAAGCTGCATTACGACTTCCGTAGCATTGTTTCGGGATACAATTATAAATATAGTATGTATTGTAGATTGTGTTTGTATACTAAATTTACGATCATTTCCTATCGGTTCACGTTTTAAACCGAGAAAGCGACTGAAATGTTTTTCCAACGTACCGAACGTCTATGAACGGACGTAATATTAAATATAAAAATCGAACAGGAAAAGTAGCATTCAAGGACGACAGTCAACCACAAACACACACAGAAACAAAGAACAGTTTTAATGATGAATTAAATGCAAAAACAAGGTTGACAATAGGGCTAGCGCCTTGGAATGGTCAGTGGCCAAACAAGTGGACCGCTGGGGGTTTAAACCATGTTCCAGGGTGCAGTATTGTATAAGTTGTATTTTTAGTGGTAAATATAAATACTTGCTTTTCAAAATCGGTCGAAAAATAACAATTGCATACGCTAAAGCTATTTTAATGAGGCATTTTGAATTTATGAAATTTCTTAGTTTTCTGGTGTCCCACCCGACAAGGAATCCCATCAAAAATCATTTGGACTGTAAAATACTGATTTATGCTTTATTTAAATTGCTCAATCTACTGCAGAAAAACCTTAAGCTCAGTGAAACAAGCTCTCCGAACAATAGATAAGAAACAGAAAGAAAACGTGTGTCAAATTTGCATAATTTAGATTTTAACTAATTTTCCTTTCTGACAATCCGATTGTTTAAGGGGGAAATAAAATTGATTAACAAATCTCTCTTGAGTTTAAAAAGTACCAACACAGAATAATACTGAATGGTAATGGTTGAAATCAGTGCCAGCGAAGTAACGTTGTGTAAAAATACTGCACGAGCTTCGTGTATTAAATTTAAAAGTTAAATAGAGAATATTATATCAGTGCCTTTTACTATCAACTTTATTAGGCGAGGCGAGGCTCTCCCGAGCCATTCTTCGTTTTCGTGCCGACCCTAATAAACTTGATAGTAAAAGACACTGACATAATATTGTATTTATCATTTAGATTATCCACATTTTCTGTATAAATTACTATTATTTTCTATTTCGCAGAATGTAACGCTTTTCAAAGACGCCGCCTTGTTGCTGTTTTTTTTGTTTTATGACGTCAGATAACGTTACGTACATTACGTCAGATATCGTTACGAACAAAAAACACCGAAGGATTCCGCATTGATTTGCTTTATTTTTATTGCTTAATATAGAAAAATGTATTAGGTCACTTCTTTACTAGGCAGGAAAGTGCATAAATGGCGTTTCTTGGTTCAAAGGAATTCATGTTGTTATTCAACTACAACATGGACATATCTGTGATGCAAATATTCATCAGCACAAAAACTTACAAAAGGAAGACACTATCTTGCATGAATCCCAGACGAAAACGTTTGCTGCTTACAGTTATTTATATTAGAAAACAAATAGAAGACATAATTTTAATAAAAATAATGTGACTCAGCTTGGTTTGACGACATATTCCAATGATCTTATTTCATAGAAATTGCCATGTTATTTTCATATGTGCTTATTATCTCCATAGACACGTGTTTAAAGTATATAAATCAAATAAAAATGAAATTTGAAAAACAAAAAAAACAATTTTTTTTTTTTTTAATATTTATATTTAAATTAGATCTATATAAACCCAGTAAATGTATCTTTACAAAGATGGAAATGAAAAGGTCGCAGCTACTTTTGTTGGTTGCAATGAAGGCATATAAGGTAAAGTTGGTATCGAAATACCACTAAAGGGTGGATCAGACGGCATTTGTAAGCTGAACAAAAACGTCAGAATACATGCAATAGTAAGATAACCATCAGTATTATGAATGCGAGTGTTGAGCATTGATGGTTACCATGGTTACCATGGTCAGAGTTAAGTTGTAAGATATACAAGAATTAATATAAACATGGCGTATACTTTATATTTTATATATGTGAATTTTGATGTAACCACGATATATATTTTGAAATAAAATAAAAATATGCGCTTTATACGGTTTTCGTATTTCGAAGATCCAGTACTTGAAAGTCAGTGTTTAAAATGGTATTATATTGTCTATTGCATAACTGAGACTTACTATACATACGAGATAACAGTAAGATGGACAGTAAGATGGACTAGTGACAGAATTTACCTTCGCCGTGAAGTGTTTAACTTCTAGGCGAATGTAGATTATAATTTGAGAGTTTAACGACACACAACAATAGTTGGCGTTAAAAACAATACAGTTGTTGTATAATACCGACGTAAGTTGGTTCTTTTATCATAAACTTACATATTAGGTCAACGAAGTTGTACTTACATATTAGGTCAACGGAGTTGTACTTACATACTGTGAAATAATTATTATTCATGGGGGATTTAATTTCGTGGATTGCAAGGTTGACCCGAACCGCAGAATCAAATCCCCACAAACAATGAATGCCCAGAAGTTTGAATAATGTGTATGACAACGGCCTTAATTCGGAATCCATAATGTACAGTACCTTATAGCAGTTTTGGGCCCATCATTTAGTAAATAACTTCTGAATCAGGTTATATGTTGTCAGTAAAAATGGTTGATGTATTTATTAAACATTTATTTTGATAATAAAAAACAAAAAAATTAGTGTTTGTTTTGAACTTTTAAAAGCCATTATGTCGCAGTTTTGTACTTTAAAATCGTTCACGAATGGTAGTAACGTTTGTTATCGTTCTCATCAATTACCGAGTACTTAGTATTATTTGATTGACTGGTTGGGTTCAACATGGACAAATTTACGGATGCTTTTTTTTCTTCCAAAAATCAGAAATGCGCGAATTTACGTCCCCTTGATATTGTCTTTTTGGAAAAAAAAACTAGAAATGTATTGCCCATGAAATTAAATGATTCCACAGTATTAGTCAACGAAATTGTACTTACATAGCAACTAGTCTTGTGCGACTTGTGCCGTACTTGTCCATAAATATCCCAAGTGGCAACATCAGCATGTTTCTCAAAATTACAACTAATGAAAACACAAGTTCCAAATGGTCGTCCTGTTCATTACACAGTAAATGCGTTATGTTAGTCTCGTGATTTAGCGCGACAGGATGCACGTCAAGTAATGGGCTAAGCGTGGAGCTAATATCGGCAGGAATTTCATTTATTGGCAACATTCTTAAAACTTTTCTGTAAAAACACTTCTTTTTTCGTCCCTGGTGAATCATGGTAAAAGGATATTCCATTCCGACTTCATCAAACGCAATGTCTTTACCCGGCGAGTTGTGGATATTAGCTGAACCATTACAATAGTTTAAAAAGTAACCATCCTGCTTCAGGATTTGCTGCATCCATATCCACCCATTAAGCAACCCGGAGAAGAACAGGCACTCCAAAATACACCATACCAAGGTAATGTAACGTGCGCCACACGGGAAGGACATTATGTGTTAAACGATTTGTTTAAAGAATGTAACACTAATTGTTAAATTATACCATGTTATGCTAGCGATTAAGTAGTCAATATGTTATACACTTCCGTCAGCGATGGAAACAGATATAGAGTATTACTCAACTTTACACAGGAAAATATGAACCGTTTGGATGACCATGTTACCATTATTCCCAGTCGTTGACAACTGTATTGGAGTTACACACACTATCATTAACCGTGTTGTTCAAATCGATTTACAAAACTTTGAATCACTCACCAACTGCTACTTTCTGTCACAGTTATCATATTTACGGTAATCTCCTTGACAATATATTTGTCAGGAAAATGTGTCAACTCAGGTTCAAATAATTAATTTGAAGTATATCACATTATACATAGTTTTATCAACAGTTTTCATGTCATTAAAAGTAATTTTGCTTGATACAGCAACACTGTACTGTTCAGTATTATATGAACCACGTAGTCACAAATCAAGAACATATATCTCTAGCAACAAAACAGCTCTCGCAATAACACTATCTAAAGCGCTTGATTATTCTGCTATAATTGCCGGTGTTGCAAATATACATGGCATAGTTAGTGAGCAAAGTTTCCTCGACAATTATCGATTCAAACATTCAAACCTGTTGTTTGTGTCTTACAATATCCAAATTACTCAAACGTGTGCTGCTGTTATTAAACACAAGACAATATTTAGTTTAGCATCCGTTGTTGTTTTAGTATTCCACCACGTCTAACAATGAAGTTCAAATCTTCAGTAAACAATTTTATTCAGGGCTGCTGACCTCAAATTCTAAACTTCACTATTTAACTTAGCAACGAACGAAAGTTTAACTAAACAATTAGTGCATACTACTAGCCGCTAATATCTCTCATTCTTTCACAGTCTAGAGTATATTCACGATGCTCACATGCTGCTTTCTCAACTGCGAATGAAGTTGACTGAGGCAAATAGCTAACTAGATATTCAGTAGCTATTCAATTTACCAATATACGTTCTTCGTCACGATAAAGTCGGCTTGCTTTGTACAAGGATTTTACAGACCGCTAACGTTATGAAAATGTAGCTAATATATGATAAATTGATAATGGAATATGTTGTACAAGTGTGTATGCATATATAAAACATGCTTAAACAAGTTTTACTTAAAAAAGGTGCGATAACCTGTTTAAAATTACCTATTAAATGTTTCAGTTTTACAATATGCAAACTTTTAAAGCCGAAATTAACATTTAACCGAAATTAAGTTTTTACTGAAACCCCAACTGAGGGAGGTGGGTGCATGAGCTTTCGTCCCTCGGGTTTTCTGGTCGTACCCTAGACTGGTTTTCTCTTTAGCTGCAACTACTATGGTTGTTCAGTACGATTCTGGATACATTCTGAGATGTTTTATTATTTTGTATGTGTTTCTTTAGTTAGTTTCTCAGAATGTGGTCTTTATTGTTAGAGAATTCCTTTTGATGGGATGTATTTGTGTTTACACTGTCTTGTCTATTTGGGCGCTGAAGACAGGATAATAGCGAGGATTGTACGCATATAAAATCGATTCAAGCTAACCAGTAGGGGTTATTGCCTACTGACCGTTCCAAGTCGGTAACCCTGTCTTCACCACCCTTTCTGTTGTTTTTTTGTCTCTTTCATTGTATTTTAAAATCCTTGTTTGCAGTACATTGCGGACCTACGATGCCTTTGCGCTCGGACGCTGTGGTTTGTATAGGACCCTATATCTCATTTTTGCAGGATAGCAAATATTCCTCCGTTAAGAGTATTAAAACAGAGCCGATATATTTAGCGCTGCTGGTAGAAAACAAACATTTAAATCCACTCATACCACAGCCAACCCTGTTTTCCCTTCTTGGAGAAGGGGTTGGATGTGGTTTGAAAGTTAATACTCGGACTACGTAATGAGATTTAAGAATATAGTTTTGTGACATCGAAACGACGTAGAAATTTACACATATTATTTAGATATATATAAAACCAAACTATTTGCTCAGACAAAAATGACAGATTGTCATAAAAATATACATTTTATCGAAATAGTGGTACGATTTTATTCAGAAGGAGAAGCAGATATGTATGCCAAAGCAAGCATATGGTAAAAACATATATTTAAAAATATATTAAAACTCCAAGACATGAAAAACAATCAGCAAAGATGTATACATTTACACATTACATAACACATGTAGTATTCACAGAACAAAGTCAAAAGAAAAATACACAACTAACAACACAAACAATCATACACAACACACAACAACACAACAAGCATACACAGCAAACAACAACACAAACAAGCATACACAACACACAATAACACAAACATGCACACATAAAAAACAACAACACAAACAAGGTTATACAACAAACACATACACACATAAGCATACACAACACGCAACAACACAAACAAGAATACAAAATAAACAAAAACACAAACAAGCATACACAAAACACAACAACACAAACTGGCTTACACAACAAACAACAACACAAACAAGCATACACAAAAAACAAAACAAGCATTCAAAACAAATAACTACACAAACAAGCATACACAACAAAAACAACACAAACAAGCATACACAACAAAAACAACACAAACAAGAATACACAAACAAAAATACACAAACAAGCATACACAACAATATACATTACAAACACGCATACACAACAAATAAATACACAAACACGCATAAACAACAAACAACAACACACATAAGCATACACAACAAAAACAACACAAACAAGCATACACAACAGACAACAACACAAACAAGCTTACGAAACAAACACCAACACAACAAGCATAGACAGAAAACAACAACACAAACAAGAATACAAAACAAACAACAACAAAAACAAGCATACACAAAACACAACAACACAAACAGGCTTACACAACAAACAACAACACAAACAAGCATACACAAAAAAAACACAATCATTCAAAACAAAAAACAACACAAACAAGCATACACAACAAAAACAACACAAACAAGCATACACAACAAAAACAACACAAACAAGAATACTCAAACAAAAATACACAAACAAGCATACACAACAATATACATTACAAACACGCATACACAACAAACAAATACACAAACACGCATAAACAACACACAACAACACAAATAAGCATACACAATAAAAACAACACGAACAAGCATACACAACAAACAACAACACAAACAGCATACGAAATAAACAACAACACAAACAAGCATACATAACAAGCCACAACGCAAACAAGCATTCACAAAAAACAACAACACAAACACGCATACGCAACAAACACTAACACAAACAATCATACATAACAAACAAAAACACAAAAAGTCATACGCAACAAAAACAACACTAACAATCATACAAACCAAACAACAACACAAACAAGCATACACAATACAAACAACACAAACAAGCATACACAACAAACAACAATTAGAAACTACAGTAGTGATACCACATGCATCATACATCTAATCTTCTTGTTGCACTCTTTCTCAAAATTACTTTCACAGACGGTCCGATAAACCACGTTAAAACCAGAATACGTTAACAATTCCAGCACATTGTAAATGAGGGAGTACTCTCGGCGACGGCGTTCGGCTTTATCCGGCTTTTCTTCCTCATCAATACATTCTTAATATGTTTAAGCCATCGATAGTGATTCGCCTCGGCTGACATTATTATCCTCAGGTTGACAATATCCACTGTCACCCTTACTGGGATGCAATATTTATTTTATTATACTGAAAAAAAGGAAGTTTTGTTGGGAAAAATGTCCACATCGTTAAAAAGAGGATGTTTTTATTTATTAACCAGATTTAAATTAAGTAACGCGTTATGGTCAACAAAAACATTATTCAGGTCTTAAAAATGCACATTCATCAATATTTTAGAAATATAAATAACGTGTTCACCGATTCATTGGTGCATAACATGTTAGTCATGTAAAACATCCATATCTATTTTTAGATTTTATCATTAGACATACATAGATTCCGAGATGATGCGATTGGGAAGGTAACATTAAACAAATGCTGCTCTCCAGTGACCACACGCCAAGGCGTGACATTACAACAGAGTTGGACAGTGCGAAAAGTTAAATAGCATTACGTGGTCTTGCCTTGCAATCAGTACTGTTATTTATTCGATCTTTGGAGATCGCTGAGCCCGATACTTATATTTAGTTATCGGTGGTACATTTTCAATTTCTTTTGTTTTCTTACTTAATTTTGATTAGGTGGTTCCACTACTCCGGCCGATAAAAGGCTCTTGGTATTGTTTAACCACTTATAGGATATGTTGTCCGCTTTTTATTTTAGTATTTTGGCTGTTATTTGTGATAAGCAGGCTTCATAACCGTTGCTCCCAACTAAATTCCATTATGTTTATTTCGCTCTTCGGGGCATTTAATTTTATTAGATACTGGGACCATACGCCGTACGACATGGGGAAGCATGTAACTCCATGTCCACCGCTGTATTCATGCCATCATCGGGATTGTTAACATTGTGTACTATTGATTTTATGAATATTGAGTTCTGTTCAACCCAGGGCTAGAGGGCGTGAGCGGTAGCTAGCATATTTCACTACCGCTCATGAACAGTCTCAATCAATTGTTCGTATGTGTCGTGCTCGGCCGTTTCCAAAGGTCCATTATCATACTCTTTTTTTAATTCCATTAAGCGTTGGGTAAGCTTATATTAACTGGATTTTATAACGGATATTACTACAAAAATATGTTTAAAAGCATTTTTACTGAAAAAATGTGATAATCTGTTGAAAATTACCTACTAAAAGTTCTAATTTTACAATATGCAGACTGTTTAAGTCGAAAATAAGGTTTTATTTCATACCCCAGCCAACCCCATTTTGCTTCTTGGATAAGGGTTTGGATGTGGTATGAAAGTTAATACTCGGACCACGTAATGGTAGTCTATAGGAATTTAGCATGAGGGATTGACATGAGGTAAATGTATGTATAATATATGTAGTGTGCTTCTTCATGGATGCAACACAAAATAGTTTAAATGTATTTATATCAAACGTAGGCAAAATAGTCGAACAGGTAATGTAGCTGTCACCGAACATAATCAACAAAAAGCAGGTATTAATACACAAAAAGAACAACTGCAGTGTGAATAAAATAGAGGTGAATCAAGACTGTTTTCGTATTACGGGATATAATTCCCACGGCCAGTTCACATATCTAGTAAAAACCGAATGCCGTAGGGTCGATGTTTTTTATTTGATATGTGAACTGGCCGAAGGAATTGTATCCCGTAATACGAAAACAGTGTTGATTAACTTGTATACTACATTTTATTTACAAGAATGTGCCATTAATTCAATATTTTTTCTGGATTCACTAGAGGTCTTCTTTGCCTTACTTTCGAGCTTCGCGCAAGACTACACTGCAACTGTCACAACAAGTTGACCCGATTTGAAATGTCAGACATTAAGTTTGTGTGACTTGGCGAATAATTATTTGGAAAATTCAACATTCATATTTGGATTTTAATAACGGAAATATATAGAAACACATTTCAATAAAGTTTTAAAATGAATTTAAGTGTTATGATGTTGAATTTCAAAACATCTAGTGCATTTTTGGATTGTGTATGATGAGATGTAGCATCACGCTTGCTGGCTTTGAGAGAGAGTGTAGGTCCTACCTGCAATTAAAGCTGGATGATTGGGAGGAACGACAGTAAACAACCATTTCAAACTGCTGACACAACTTTAAATTTGTCATAAAG
>JAWPHD010002803.1:217500-240486 GCA_037043455.1 Cyrtodaria siliqua | reverse complement strand
ATTCTACAAGATGAGATAAAGATAAGAAGCGATTTGGTTTATGATAAATATTCGGGAGAGCTCGTTTGATTTATTGACTTAGACAGTGCAGGAAATGACCTATTGAACATGCAGGAAATGACCTATTGAACATTCAAGAAACCTTAAAAAAAGAAAATAAAGCTCTTGCAAGGTATGTGCTTGTGATAATGGTTCGAGGACTTTCCATAAAACTGAAGTTTCCACTTGCCCACTTCGAAACAAATGGCGTTGTGTCAGATCAGTTGTTTTCTATATTATGGGAAGCAGTGGAAAAACTAGAAATCAGTGTCGGATTAACTGTTCTCTTTATAACAAGCAATTTATTTGTCTCCATGGTCAAAATGATGAGACAGTTGTGTACAGGGCTGAAATGTATTTGCGCAAGAGTCTCGTTTCATATACTTTATTGCAGACCCTCCCCACTTGATAAAGACAATCCGGAATAACTTCTCGAATTCTTATTCTCATAAAAGCACCAAAAAACTTTGGAAGAATGGGAAAGATATATCGTGGCTTCAGATGGTGGATTTGTATAAAGATCGATGTGCTGGACTCTACCAACTTTGTCCCAAGCTGTCCAAAAGTCATATAGATTTAACTGCATTCAGCTACATGAAAGTGAATCTAGCTGCTCAAGTTCTAAGTTCCATAGTCGCTTATGCGTTAGAAATGGTGTATGGTGATCGAACGTCTGAAACTGTGAAATTTATCCGTCATATGGATAATTTTTGTCTGGCCTTTTCGAAGAAAAAAACAGACATAGGTGTTGCTTTTCCGGCGGCGGCGGCGGTGGTGGCGGTGGTGGCGGCGGCGTCAACATTCAAGTTTTGCGTTTAGGTCATTTTGTCACAAACTGTATGCACTAGACCTTTCAAACTTTGCTTATAGTTGTATCATGGATGGTACATCGCAACGTGACAAAGCAAATGTGGAAGTGACCTTGACCCTCCAAGTAAAGGGCAGATAACCTTATAATTTTTACCTTCAACTTTGGCGTTTAGGTCACTTTTTCACAAACTGTATCACAAAGACCTTTCAAACTTTGCTTATAGTTGTATCTTGAGCGGTACATTGCAATGTTCATGTATGACCTTGACCTACTTTTGGAGTTGATGATTTTTAGCTCTACTGGCCAAAGACCTTCATTTTTCATCCGATCTTTACCAAACTTTACCAGATTGTTAATATCAATGAAAGCTCGCACAAGTTCGAAAACGAGCTAGATCGGACCAATAATAGCAGAGTTATGGCCCTTGATTTAATTAAAAATGCTATATTCAGCCTCTGTAATATGATAGGGCTTTCATTTTTGTCGCGCCTTTTCGAAGAAAAAAAGAGACATAGGTGTTGCTTTTCCGGCGGCGGCGGCGTCAACATTCAAGTTTTGCGTTTAGGTCATTTTCTCACAAAATATATGCACTAGATCTTTCAAACTTTGCTTATAGTTGTATCTTGGGTGGTACATCGCAACGTGACAAAGTAAATGTGGAAGTGACATTGACCCTCCAAGCAAAGGGCAGATAACTTAATATTTTTTAGGTTCAACTTTTGCGTTTAGGTCACTTTTTCCCAAACTGTATGCACTAGACCTTTCAAACTTTGCTTATAGTTGTATCTTGGGTGGTACATCGCAACGTGACAAAGCAAATGTGGAAGTGACCTTGACCCTCCAAGCAAGGGCAGATAACCTTATAATTTTTACCTTCAACTTTGGCGTTTAGGCCACTTTTTCACAAACTGTATGCACTAAGACCTTTCAAACTTTGCTTATAGTTGTATCTTGAGTGGTACATTGCAACGTGACAAAGCAAATATGGATGTGACCTTCACCATCCAAGCAAAGGGCAGATAACTTTAATTGTTACATTTACATCACTTTCTCATGAACTAGAATTATGCACTAGATATTTTAAACCTAATTTATAGCTTAATCTTTGTACGTTTTGGAGCTGATGATTTTTAGCTCTACTGGCCAAAGGCCTTCATTTTTCATAAGATCTTTACCAAACTTTACCAGATTGTTAATATCAATTGGCCCAAGTTCGAAAATCAGCCAGATCGGACCAATAACAGCGGAGTTATGGCCCTTGATTTAGTTAAAAATGCTACATTTTGCCTCGTTAATACGATAGGGCTTTCATTTTTCATCTGATCTTTAGCAAACTTTACCAGATGTTTTGGCTTTTTTTTTTAAGTCCAGCCACCGTTAGGCGAGACATGTGAATCCACGGATTTCTTGTTTTGATATTATGAACACACGAAACTTTCTTGGAGCAAGGATAAAAAGAAATGACAATCTTAAGGCGTTCTCATCTGTAGATGATCCGCGGCTAGAATATTTGACGGGAGATTTCTTAAATTTCTTTGAAGGGCGGCGGAGAGATGTAGAAACGTGTCCTGGAAATTTTACTAAATCTCAGAAAAGTTTGATGATGCTAAGCTATCAGACTCTCGAAGGACTTGAAATAACGGTTCGCTCGGTTGTTGAATGTATCAAATTTTGTTTGAATGAAGGTATGCCATTTGTACTGACCGAAAAATTCACTGAGGATGCTTTTGAGCAACACTTCGGAGTTCATAGGGCAAGCATTGGATCCGAAACAAATCCCTCTGTAAATGAGTTTAACAGTACGCTGAAAAAACTTAGAACTGTAGGAGGTGAAGCCCTCGCCCCTCTGCGAGGAAATACCAAACGGCGATTGGAACTGGTGATTGACAACACTCCATTAGCAAACTAGCCGAGGCATCACTGATTCATGTTTGGTATACTAGTATGTTTTGTGCTTAAAAGTGCAACAACAACAAATCGTATCAAAATAAAATTGTGTAAAGTGCAAATGAAATAAGAAGTGTTTTATAGTTGATAACGTTACTTAAATGTTCCAATATTTGGATTATAACTATGCACAACTGGTACTTCAAGTTGTGAGTGAACTGTTTTAGTAACCATGCAAAGTAAATGCATGTATGTACTCACATCACTAAACCTTGCATGTTATTCACAAGCTGGAAAACATAGATAAAAGACTGAAGTGTATTCAGGTCTCACACCTCTATTATCTCCCCTGAAAGCTCACGGACCTAGAGACAAAAGGAAAACAGAAAATAATTCTATTTTTTCTCAATTTTAGGCAATTTTTAATTTAAAAATAGGGTTTTCTTTGCTTTAGCATACATCTGCAGTGTAAAAGACATAATACAGAAAATCCCATGTTGATATGAGGTTTCATTCAAATTTCAGAATTGTTTGACCGAAGCACCGCATATTCAGCTAGATAGTGTATGAATTTTGTATTTTCCATAGGGTTCACAAAACATGAGCGAGAAAAAAATCCAACCTGGCTAACTTATGTATTTTATTGTTTTAAATTACTGGTCTTGGCTATACTGAAGATATTAAACCAACAACAATGTCTGCTGCCCTGCTTTGAAGCTCAGATGTTGCAAAAGGCTGTACAGTAACCCTATGGGAAAATTATTTTTGGTGTGAGACCTAAAAGTCTATATCTTTATTTTGAAATTTATCATATCAGACCAAATCAACAAGATTTATTTATTAAAGGGAGTACATCAGACCAGAGACATTTTCGAGAAGTATGTAAAAGTTTAAAAATGTTCAAATCCATGTTTAAAATATCACATAAATCAAACTGTTGTGTTAGCACAGTGTTTTTCAAGTCTAATATGAATTCATCACAAAATATGGATAAAATAGGGTGTAAACTGCCATGATGTACCCCCTTTAATATAAATAAACATAGTTAAATATCCTGTTACTTTTTCAATTTGCAACATCATATGTGTCCATGATTATAGTTATATTGACCATTGTACTTGAAAAATATATATGATTTGTTCAAGACATTTAACTATTTAGGATGGTCCCATATGATAATTCTACATATACTCGTCGGGGGCCACTTTCCGTCACTTATGTAAACATAAACTAATTTTTCAGACAAATCTATGTATCCTGACAATTTTTACTCTATTTTCTATTAGGTTACCTCTTCCTGCAAATTTGATACCAAAGAATTTTGTTTTATATAAATTATCGAAGTGGCATGTGACCTTTTTATAAATAGACTAAAACTGGGAAGTCATTTTGTTTACAAGCCCAGTTTCCGTCATGTATTTTATCGAGTGATAGATTCAACTAGGTCAAGATACAGTAAAATTTTATGAATTAGAAACTTGTTTGCAAGTCTATTCAACAATTTCATTGTAAAAATGGTATGTTTGCATTGTTCCATCAGTCACATCGATCGTTATAACAATGCGCCTGGTATCGTCAATGTAAAACGTTCAACGACGACAATTAACAGTAACTCTGTGTAAAACAAGATACAGGTTGTACGAGTTGCTTCTCTTTGGTTAAATTTATAATCACAGTATATTTTAACTGCGCCCACTGAAGAGTGATAAAAATATGACGTCATTACAGTGTTATTATTATGCGGCAGTATGCACGTGCATCCCCAACGCCATATAAGGAAGTAAACACATTTTTCGGGGAATCCCTTTCGTTTTTTACCGCTTGCATACTTTTTGGATGTTTTTTCTGTTTCCAATCTTCAGTTATAAACGTCTGACAGTAAGTGACATGGCGAAAGTAATTTGCAGTGTAAAAACGTTTTTTAAATGAGAATGACGGAAACTGGGCTTGGACAGAAACTGGCCTTTAACGAGTATATCAATAGCTGTTAATTAAACAAAAAGTAACCAAGCACTGGAATTGTTTTAAACTTCGTAAAATAAATGAAGTTGTGTCTTAATAAAAACAATCTCAATTTGATGTTCACAGTTCACATATGTTGCCATTATGTTAATTTATCAAAAGGGATAAATGGCAATTTTGATTTTTTTGAAAAGTCACTGGTGAGCATGGTTAGTTTTTCTACTTAATTTGCATTTGTTCAGTCATTAATACTATAAGATTAAGAATACTTTGTAGCAAATTGTTTTTTGCATATTATTAACTGTTAATTATATTGCACCAGTAATATATTTAAACCCATGTTAGAATAAGACGAAAACATGAACATTTATTTAATTATATATGCAAGCAAGTTTGAAGTCAAAATGATGCTGGATAACTAAATCAAGTCGCTGTATACATTCAAGGCTTGATAAATTGCGGTGTGTCCCTTTAAGTATCTCCATAAACACTTTATTTTTCTCTTCATTCCCAACACTTCATTATTTTGTGAATAAGAGTGTGTATCGACCGATACATAAAGAAAGGCAGATACTGTATAACCCCTACTAAACGCCCCCGGGGCGTAACATTTTTGAAAAGGGTATTTGAGACCAAATATACATAATTGAATTTTTTATTCAGACATTGAATAATAAATACATAGTTAATAAAAATGTGTATTGATCCATACTCAGCGTCTGACTCAAGGTCATGTGTGTATTGACTAATTCACATATTTATCAAGTATGTATTTATAATTCAAGGGTAGCACTGCCTAGAAAAATGTGTAAACATATACTGAAAGTATGATGCACAAATATTCAAGATTATTTGAGTAAATATTGAAGATTATTTGTTCTAATTTTTTTCTTTTTCAAATGCAACATCAATGGGATTATACAAAAATAATTTTACTGCATTTTATTTTGATTTTTTTTTGTGATTTTATGTGTTTCATTGTGAATGAAACAGTTTAACTCGCATCTTTTGGTAAGTTAAGAAATTATTTCTGAAAAGAAATGGTGGGAAGGGGGCATTTATTTGGGGAGGGGAGTTTATTAGGGAAATATACGGTACACAAAAAAATAACTTTCCGGCAGTTATTGTTTTTTATGACTTGTACATAATAAATACGAAGATCTTTGTAATTTTTAAGTACATGAAACACACATTTAAGCAAGTATTTCTCCTTTATGTTGTCTACATGTACTTTCAACTAAAAACAGATCAAAATAGTCAGACATAGGCTCATTACTTAAACATTAGAATATTCCATGAGAAATTTGCGAAGTGCTTTTTTGTTAGTGTTTGCCTTGATCTGTTGTTCATCATTCTTCCTTTTTCTTGCCCTTGCATGTCCCCGAACAGTCAGGAATAATTTTACACATGACTCAAAGATAAAGCTGGAAAATTCCCCATGGAACAGTTTTTCTGAATAGTACTTTACCATAAAGCAGTCTAAGATTTTCTCACACAAAATGGTCTTGTTGAGTGAGTCCTTATGAAAATTGCTCTCATCTACCTCTTCTCTCTTTCAGACCACCACGTTGGTTTTGTCTGTCCAGGTTGCAAACTTGTTCACAAAGGTTTTTTCACTGTCATTTTCATTTTTCAAGGGCAGTTTCATTGCTTCTTTAAGCTCTTCCTGTTTTTTTGATTGTCGATCATCTTTAGAATATTTTCTTGAATGTGCACCAATGATGTATCCGCTAATGTAGAAAAGCACTGTTTGGTCTTCATCACTCAGAGGCTTCCTATTTTCATCGCAAACTTTTTCAAATAGTTCTGTTTTTGATGAGAATTCGCATTATGGAATGCAACAGAACACCTACAAATGGTCTTAACACAGAATTTCCTACTGGCTCCAATATGACTTGAAGTTCTGTTGACAAAATTCCATTTTCAGTTAATTTATACAGATTTGAATATATTGCTTCATTTGCATTGCCTATTAAGTTTCTCACTGAGTTGAATCTTCACTTCTTCGTTTAGCAGCACATTTTCAGCTATCTCGATAATTCCTTTACATGAAAAGATGACCTTTTCCTCAAGGAATTGTCTTTCATTGTCTCCAGTGTCTCGGTGAAAGAGCGCTCAAAAAAAAATCCCAAAAAAAATCTGACAGGTTAATGTTAAACGGCTTCTTTTCAGTTTCTTTCAGGTTTTGACCATGTCTGTATTCAGAAGCTGAAAGTAAAACAAGATTCAGTATTTTTAACATATACTTAACTTTTACAACAAGCAAAATTAATTTAATTGGAGTTTAACGTGCACCAACACAAAAAAGTTATATGGTGCCAGCAGGAATGAACATTCCAGACTCACTCTCCATTTACATGTATACTAAACAAAAATAGAAACTGTTAGAGCTTTTATACGACCTCAAAAACTGGCTTACTAAAATAGCAGGAAAAAAGTCGGACTTTTCTTTTTTTGTTCAGTATAGATAAAAAAAATATGCTGCATGGGCCTAGAACCTTATCACCTGCTGCAATTCTGCAGATGAGAAGGTTCGAGGTCCATTGCAGGTGAGATGGTTCTAGGTCCATTCTGCAGGTGAGATGGTTCTGGTCCATTCTGCAGGTGAGATGGTTCTAGGTCCATTCTGCAGGTGAGGTGGTTCTAGGTCCACTCTGCAGGTGAGATGGTTCTAGGTCCATTCTGCAGGTGAGGTGGTTCTAGGTCCACTCTGCAGGTGAGATGGTTCTAGGTCCATTCTGCAGGTGAGATGGTTCTAGGTCCATTCTGCAGGTGAGATGGTTCTAGGTCCATTCTGCAGGTGAGGTGGTTCTAGGTCCACTCTGCAGGTGAGATGGTTCTAGGTCCATTCTGCAGGTGAGATGGTTCTAGGTCCATTCTGCAGGTGAGATGGTTCTAGGTCCATTCTGCAGGTGAGATGGTTCTAGGTCCATTCTGCAGGTGAGGTGGTTCTAGGTCCACTCTGCAGGTGAGATGGTTCTAGGTCCATTCTGCAGGTGAGATGGTTCTAGGTCCATTCTGCAGGTGAGATAGTTCTAGGTCCATTCAGCAGGTGAGATGGTTCTAGGTCCATTCTGCAGGTGAGATGGTTCTAGGTCCATTCTGCAGGTGAGGTGGTTCTAGGTCCACTCTGCAGGTGAGATGGTTCTAGGTCCATTCTGCAGGTGAGATGGTTCTAGGTCCATTCTGCAGGTGAGATAGTTCTAGGTCCACTCTGCAGGTGAGATGGTTCTAGGTCCACTCTGCAGGTGAGATGGTTCTGGTCCATTCTGCTTATTTGTATCTAGAATAATAGGTATCTAAAAAATAATAAAAAACGATTCTAAGTGTAAATATATATATATATATATATATATATACCAACAAAACATTTTGTATTTGTGATACAATGATATGTTTTAAAGGTATAGTATACTGATAAGAGGCACTACCTATATCTACGCGATTTTTAATGTAAAATATTAAATACTCAATATTACTGCATTTATATGTATACAAAGCTATTTTATGAGTATTCTAAGAAGAAACATGGTTCGTATTCCAGTTCTGTAAATTATTAATTATGATCAAAAACAATATCTTGAATAAAATGCTGCCCAGCCGTTTATTCCTACCGGAGAACTACGAGTTTTTACGATTTTCTCGGACATGCGCAATGCGATGACGAACTATTCGGCGCAGTTTCGATAGCAAACGAATCGATCGGAACTCTTCGCTAATCAGACGAGGTAGTTCCGATTGTAAACGAATAAGATCGGAAAATCTCCGCAATCGGCTTGTCTAAAACAATTACGAATACAATTTCAAAAATCCGATCGTTTCAATCCTGTTTTTCCCCAGCAAAACGCATATTACATTGGGTGTAATTATTGTCATTTACCTTTTTCATAGTCCTCTTTATAATTAAGTAAAGTTTATATCAATTTGTGGACAAAAATATATAGGTAGAGCCTCTTTAAAGGGAATGTAGCGACACAGCCAAACAATCTTTATTATTGAGAGTTCTGAAAAACTTTGGAAACGGGTGAAAGAATTATCAAAATCGGATGATAAACAAAGAAGATATGATCGTTTGAAGGTTCTGTTGAAACAGATATGGAAGCCGGCATTAGGAGTAAAGGGTTTAGGGGGGAAAAAATAAAGTAACTGCATGAAGAATATGTATAATTAATGGCAATAAATTAGAATGCTTTATATGCCCCAATTAAGGAGTTTGCATTCATTTGCAGTGATTTGCTTTGCCTTAAACGATATTTATCAATATTCCATATATGACATGGTCATATGGAACTATGACATCATAGTTTTCAAATTGGCGGCTCCCATATCCATTTTAGTACAACCTTCAAATGGTCATATCTTTTTTGTTTATCATCCGATTTTGATAATTCTTTCATGTTTTTGCAAGTTGTTCAGATCTCTCAATAAAAGAGCTGTTGGCTGTGTCGCTACATTCCCTTTATATAGAACACGGTCTTTAGTGTTTTACGTCAAGTTTCGGTCCTTTCGGCTAAATATTGCGCATACATGTACATGTATACTATCTGTATACTATCTGTATTATTGAGCATAGTAGACGCACCTTTCAATCTACCGAAAGGTGTTTCAGGCGGTTTGTTCAGTTATCTACAAGTATGAACATTGTTTATATGTTTTGTTGCAGTTGTTTGTTCAATTACTATTATTTTGTTGTCTTTATGTAACCTGTAATTACTATTGTATTCCATAAATAATTTTACAACATGTACCAATTTTGAATACTCTGTAACATTTATCTATATAGCAAATGTCTATATATAAATATATAAGTATAAGTATCTGAACAGTTAAACATTTAATAATTCTAAAAGCTAGTATAGTCAGTTGAACATGTTAAAGGGCTAGAGTGGTTGTCCTGGAGAACTTTTGGGTGATTGACATGTGCTGCAGTGAAGGGGTTATTATTCCTAATTGAAGCCATAAAAATATCAGCATGGGGTGCTAATTGATATGGTTCAGATCGGTCAGTACGATGCTTAGAATGTAGAGATCTTATCAGACAGAGAATTACACATGATTTGGGGAGTGTTCTTATTGTGTAATAAAGACAAAATACTTTTTATCATTACATTTTAATTGTTCATTATCAGGAAGATTCACTGAGAGTTACATATTTTGTAGTCCACCTAATTATAATAGTTCCTTGATATACTTTTATTCCAATTTATGATCCATGTAGAGAGTTCCCTTTGGATTTGGATAAAATGTCCTCATCTGTGTCAACACACATTTTGGCATGACTTCTCTGCGTTGGTGAATTGCCCATTCGCCCCCATTGGCACGTGCCTGCATCACGCGTAAATAACGTGGGTCTTTCCAGCCACCTAAATTTGAAATTATTTTCCAGTAATGTGTGTACTTTGCACGTCTAAGTAATGGCACATAAATTCATTACACGGTGCCTGGAAACAGTGTTCACATTCTCCATAATTCAACACTACCTCTTCCTCTACCTCTTCTTCATGATTATCTCCGCTGTGACCATTTCTAGGCTCATCTTCTGTCTCTTGTCGTTTTGACTTTCGTTGCCGTTTTGCTACAATAAATAAATGAGCGTTCAATTTGTATTTTGGTTTTGTTGTACAAGTATAGATAATCTTAATTAAAATGTTATATCAGATATCCACTCAATTAGTTCAGATATTCGATCAAGAACAGTAAATGACTGACTTTCAATGTAAATATCTGTAAAGGTAAATAAATAGAAAAACATGTACAATGTCCCAGTTTGGACACACATAAGTCATTTCACTATAAGTATGCTGCATTTATTAAATATGATAACTTCACTGATACTGCTTGAGTTCATACACATATCAGACATACAATTAAATACCTGATGAAACATAATGTCAATTTTAGAATTAAAATAATGACACCTTTGGGTGATTCTATTTTAATGTAATCCCAGTTGTTGTGTCCAAACAGTGCTTTTATAGTTTTCTCCTGTTCTGACGTTAGTTCCAAAGTTACATGGTGTGTTGCCATCATGATTTGTAAACATATGGAATGAAATGTCTGGCCTGATTTCACCACATATGAGATGGTCAACTATGATAAGGCTGTGTTTTCTGTGACCAATCGATGAGCAGTAGACAAACAGACCGCAAAATTTGAATCTTGAGTTTGACAGAATGTTTCACAATATTGAATACTTAATAATTATCTGAATGTTTAAAAGTTATGGAATGGAAAAAAAAAAAAAAGTGATTGTGCAATTGTAATATAAACATTATAACACCGGTGACAGCGATATATTGTAATTGGTTTCCTAATAAGATGGCACAATGAGTTTGCAGGATATTACAAATGTTGTTCGAAATTCTACTGACTTCAAAGGAGTAACTAAACGGAAGAGATTAAGTAACGGATCTTACAAGGATTATCATTATTCAAAATCAAGAAAACAATTTGAACTTCATTTTACTGACGAATCTGAAAAGCTTCAATTTGACAATAAGCTGGAATCTTTCAAGAAAGAAAATGGCTTGAAATCCATGAAAGATGTGTTTGAATACTTTTTAAATGGCAATTCAGCTGGCGCTGAAATTCCTAAAAGAACAAGTGGATCAAATGTTGATAATATCATTGGAAATAGCAAACATGACAATTTTATCTGTGAATATAAAAGTCTACTGAATCTTGTAGAAAGTGTTTGTATGCACCAAAGGAATTGTGAATATAACTTGGAACCTTTGTCAATAAATCATGCAGGACATGTTGCTGAGGCAAAGTGGACTTGTGATAATGGACATATTTTGAAATGGGAACCATCAAGCCGTCTTGGAGATCAATATACTGTAAATTACAAAATTATATCTGCCTATTTGTGCTCTGGGATAACACAAGTGCAATATGAAAGACTCGGTGACTTTGCAAAATTTGGCATATTGACAGATCATTTCCGAATAAAGTCAGCCATTACATTTTCAGCAATAATAGATGTATTAGCCAAGGAATCTATACAGTTTGCCCTTTTTGAGGAATGTCAAATTTCGAAAGATAAAAATGAAGATGGAATAACGATAATGACAGACGCAAGACACCAATGCAGAAAAAATAGCTATCATACAGACCATGTCACAATAGGTCAACACACACACAAGGTCATAAATATGCAACATATTACTAAGCAACAGGAGAGATGCACACAAAAATATGAAACCATTGGATGTAATCAAATGACGAATTTGAAAGGAAAAATGTGGAAGTCAATATTCATTCTCATGACAGAAATTTATCGGTTAATAAAACTATTCGAAATAAAGAAAATGTAAAATATTGCAACGAAAGGTGGCACGCAACAAAGCCAATAACTCAGTGATTAAAAAAGATATCTACAGGCGCTAAACGTAACATAGGTAGGACTTGGCATCCTGACTTAGCAGATAAGGGCTCCCGGATTAGAAATCACATGTATTATGCAATTGATAATTCTGGAGGTGATCCGGCTATTTTACGACAGTTGATTGACAACTGCATTCCCCATTTTCAAAACATTCACGATAATTGTGCCGATGATTCTGAATGTAAACATGCTAACTATGTTCCCGAGTTCACCATTGTAAGGGATCCTGTCGCCATACGATTATTGACAGAGTTTTTACATTCACTTACATTGTACAAGTATGCTCAGGATTATGTGCTGTCAAAGGACACTTACTATGTTAAGAGTTTCAACAACACTTGTCTTATTAATTTACAAAAACGTTTATATTACAAGGACATGACATATTCAGTGAGAATGAACCTTGCAGTTCTCAGATGGAACGAGCATGCAGATAGACCGTTTACGTCCAGGAGTAACCACCAGCAGGTAAATCACAATAGACGATATCTAGGAAAAAAGGCTTACAAAAAGAAGACCTATATATTTGGCATCTATTTGTTAGTGTTCTAGAAGATGGGGATCAACTACCTGGTTTGAATCCTCCTGTAGTAAATGACGATTGTGATCATTACGATGAGGCCAGTGATAATGAATAACTGTTTGGTATATTTATAAAGTCAACATTTGAAAACGAAGAAGTCAACAGTTGAAGATGAACAATATGTCATTTTCAAATCATAATTATGAGATAGGTTCTTCATTCATAAACTTCACCGCACTTTGTGTGATGTAATGAATGTATTGGTAAATATGTGGACAATGCAATTAGCCCCGACCAATCAAAATCATTCTAGGTTTTATTTAAAGAAGATTTTATTCATAAATCAATAGGCCATAGGCCTGTGAGATACTACAAATGCATATATACATAGAACATATGACATAGCAATAAACATATTTACAGTTCTAAGTATTTACATGAACATTTTTCTGCTATAAACATAATATTATATTACTTGTATTCCTAATTAAGGTGATGAAGTGTACATAAGAAAGCATGTAATGGGTGTATGACACCGCTACCTACCTACATACATCCGTCTTTATGTACAATGTTTCCTCCAGCTATGTTTATCATTACTGTGCATCTGTTTGACTTTTGTACAATAGTTACTTCATATATGTATATGTAACTCTTGTACAATCATTACTGCATCTATGTATATGTACCTCTTGTACAAGGGTTACTGCCTATATGTATATGTACCTCTTGTACAATGGTTACTGCATATATGTATATGTACCTCTTGTACAAGCGTTACTGCATCATATTTATATGCTACTTTTGTACTTGCCGGGGCCCCGTTTGGTCACGGGGCAAAGAATAGGGCCACTGCAGATCCCTTTTGGAGGGGTAGGCAGAGGGGTAGAATCCCCCCCAAATTCATGTTCATTTTATCATTTTTTGTTCATGTTCATTAAAGGTCTTCATCATGATCCCTGCATTGTTTCAGGTGCTGTCTCGCTCGCATCAACAGAGCAGTAGCAGAAAAACAATGGCTCCAGCGTAAATGGAGTTTCTACAATAGAATTTGCAGCAACTCTGCAGTTCAGGGTGAGACGGTTCTAGGCCCATTTTTCATATTTTATCTCGATGTACATGGAAGATGAGCCTGCTAGGCGCCATATAACCTTTTCATGTGTTGGTGCGCCTTAAAAACCCAATTCAATTACTACTTTTGTACAATGGTTATTGCATTTATGTATATGTACCTCTTGTACAATGGTTACTGCCAGGGGCATAGCTAGCCCTCTATTCATGTGGATTCATAATTGCTAGGGGGTTCGGGGGCATGCCCACCCGACCCCCCCCACCCCCCAAAAAAAAAAATCTGGTGCAATCTGGTGCATTCTGGGCGTTCTGAGGTGCTTTTGTCAGAATCATGTGGATTCAGCCGCTACGCGCCTGACTACATATATCTCTTGTACAATGGTTACTGCATCTATGTATATGTACCTCTTGTACAATCGTTACTGCATCTATGTATATGTAACTTTTGTACAATGGTTACTGCATATATGTATATGTAGGTTACTGCATATATGTATATGTACCTCTTGTTAAATCGTTACTGCATCTATGTATATGTAACTCTTGTTCAATGGTTACTGCATCATATTTATATGTAACTTTTGTGCAATGGTTACTGCATCATATTTATATCTATCTTTATTATAAATGAGTTCTGCATACTGTATGAATTAGTTTGTATGAATGATTATAGGTGTATTTAAATTACACCACAACAGTATTTATAATCATACTAATATATATCTAGCAATCTAAGGATTTGCTTAGTATTGTTTTATTAATTTATTAAAAGTCATTGTAACGGAATATGACTGTTTCATGTTTATTTACCAATTTAATAATATTTGTTTATATAAACAAAATATTTACCTCCAGGTTTTTATTTGTCTGATTAATATACGTTTTTATGCCCCTTCGGGCATATAGTAATCGCACTGTCTGTCCGTTCGTCTATACAGTCGTCTCCGCTTCATAACTCGGACAATAATCAACGGATTTTGAAATAACTTCGCACAATTGCTCACCACAAGGCAACACACGCGCACAAAATCCAGGTCTGTGGCTCCAAGGTCAAGGTCACACTTAGAGATCAAAGGTCAAAATCCGTTCGTCTATACAATTGTCTCCGCTTCATAACTCGGACAATAATCAACGGATTTTCAAATAACTTCGCACAATTGCTCACCTAAACAAGGGAATGTGTTGCGAAAAAAAAAAAAAATTTTTTTTTACAAATTGTTTTAAATTTTTACTTTTTTTTAAATTTTATTTTATTTGATTTTTATATTGTTTGTTTGATTTTTTTTTTTGATTTTTTAAAATATATCTGTTGGTTTCATATTGCTCCAAGGTCAAGGTCACACTTACAGGTCACTTCGGGGGCATTTGTCATTTACTGTGACATTTCTTGTTTTTTATAATGTTTTTCTCTATTGAAACCAAGTGATTCTCAAGTTATATTCATGTATCCAGATAAAAGGGTGAAATTCCTATTGACTGACCATAGAATTGACCAGCTGGTGTTGGTTAACACATCGTGTGGCTCGAGAGATCAGCTCCCATAATACTCATTGAAATCTGCTAAAGCGACAGGTTAGTGGGTTGATGTTGAAGGGAGACTGCCTCTCAATGTACGACCAAGTTAGCCCTTTAAGGTGAATGTCATTCTCTTGACCTATTATTTTTCTAAATTATCATTAATATGTAAACAGCCGGTTACTATTAGTACCGTCATTGTGTCATGATCTTGAAACAAATAAGGTCATAGTTCTTATTTTACCATTTATGGCATACTGATAAATATCATTTAAAGAAAATTAAGTTCTACTGTAAATTCTAAAATAAGTAAAATGTATGTATACCTTTATTGTATGTTCATTTTAAGATTTTACATTCATTTGCCTTTTTCATTGGATTTAAATATTTTAATACCAATTTGTGATGTAATGTAAATTAAAACTATATATATGGTAGCCTCAATTAATGTTGTAAATTTTGTTTTTTATAAAGTTTCAATTGGTCGTATCTCCTGTATATTTCATCAATTTTGATAACTTGTACACCCTTTTCTAAATGTTTAAGAAAGTATTCTGGTCAAATTTGGAGGCAGCTTTAAATGAAACAATGAACTACATGTAGATATTGAAATTTAAACATGTATTTGTGTTTAAAAGGCAGCCCATTAAATATATTGCATTTTATACTGACTTATACATTCCCAAAATAAAATTAGATATTGCTAAAATAAAATGTGTTTCTTTTATATCAGGACCCGTTTATAATATTTACTGTTGTAATGTTAACATGTTTTATGACAGAGGAGAGTACATAGTAAAGGCCACGATGAATTCATATGAGTAAAGCTATTTGTTTGCTCGAAAGAATTCTGACAGATTAGCAAACAGTGTAAAACCCTGTGCAGGCTGATCTGAGTTTACACTGGTCGCAAAATTCTATGTTTCCGCCTGTGGCGCTGAAGGTATGAGGCACTTTTACTATTTATGGATATCCATAAATGAATCCATAATTCATTATGATTCATTTATGGATATCCATAATCTATTTATAGATATCTTATATTCGAATTATGGATATCATGAATTTACAAGCATTTATGGATATCTTATATTCGTATTAAAGATATGAGTAATACATTTAAAGATATCCATAAATCGAATTATGGATATATATATGAATTATGGATATAAATTAATGAATTATAGATATCCGTAATTCATTTATGGATATCCTTAAGGTCTCGCACCTTAGATTTTACTATCTATGGATACTGCATCACCCTATTTCGAAGATTATGTGCAGGAGCACGTCTGTGCGGTTGTAATTTAAAAGATGATAAAAGAAAGAGAAAAATACGGTGAAGGTGAAATAAAGATGAAAGTGTTGTGTATGTTAAAAGTTCGATGAAGAACAAAGTGATATTTAAAAGATAAAAGACAGCGTTTTAATTTATGGCATTTGGTGGCTAACAGTGTCGTCTAATCGCTGTTCATCCAATCTCACACTATTGTTTTCTCACCTGCAACAAGAAAAGAAAATATCCATGGGCAATTATTAAAATATCTCAAACCGAAGAACACACCCCTACTGTTTATGGTGTAAGAATCATCCTACAGACACATGCAAGGGAGCTAAGTGTGTAGTGAGACCATAAATAGTGAATAATTAAAATTATTTGAAGTGATTTAAAGATATCCATAAATTTCGAATATAGGATATCCTTAATTCATTTATGTATATCCATAATTTAGTGACGGATATCTTTAAATAGTGAATAAATAGTAAAATGGCACCCCATAAGAAAGTGTCAAATATGACCAGTACTCATTGGAATTCCATTTCAAATATTTATTTCAATAAAAATAAAAGTACAAATACCTGCTTGATGCAAGAGTGTTTTTCATATCCTTTTTATACCAACTGTATTTAAAAGGCGTATCAGTTGCTAGGAGTTTCAACACCATCATACTCAGCTAGATACAGTCAAAATAATTAATTTTTGAGCAAATGTTGAAAAATCCGCATATTGCAATTATATCTGCATATTGCAATGATCTATTTATATATGTTTAACTGCTAGAATGATGTTCCGAGGCATATAACTTAGATTTAATGATATTCACAATAGATAATAACGGACCATGTAGGAATTTATGTATATATAGTGACGGAAATATGAAACGCGACATAATTTTCCTTGTCACATATTTTCAACTTATTCTGGGGAAATAGAAATAGAAAACCTAATATAAACTAGAAATCCGCGGATTCACATGTCTTGCCAAACGGGGGCTGGACTTAAAAATAAAAAGGTTGATGATGCTTAAATGAACCACCTGCTATCTTCACCGCGTGCACGTCACTGAGTGGGCACAGATGACATTCAGTTTGCTGAAAACTTGGAGCCGGAGCTGAGGTCGAATTGTGGCGTACCGTAACCACCAGTATCGAAGCCGAGGCCGAGAGCGATTAGCAGACTGACTGTCATTAGACCGAGAGTGACGGTGTCTCCTGCGTCCCATCACAGCACACATCAACTGATGTCTACAGATCCTGGAAGTCCGCAGGCCGGAGCCGGATCTTAGATATCACGGGACGCAACCATAATCCCGGTTATCGACGCGAAGGTCGAGGCCTACATTCGACAGAAGACCGAAGGGTGACAGGACGTCGGGCGGTGTGTGCGGCGCAGGGGTCATAATGTGATAGCCAACACCACCTAGACATCAGACGAATACACAGCACCACAGCAGCACCAGATCAACCAACACACTCATCTAAAAACAGTCCAGACTCTATTGTGCCCATCGCGGCAGGACTACCTTGTAGTCTTTGTTGGTGGAGGGACTATAAACCTCAAAACTACACACACACACACACACACATGCTTAAATGAAAGTTTGTAAACGTTTTAGTAACTAGAAACAATGGAGTTTGCTGAGATGACATTTAAGGGCATTTGTTTAAAAACAAAATGCCATTCTATTAAAAACAATCTCTGGACGCTCTACTGGCTAAAACGGCCCTTGTATCAAGGGTTGTCGACATAAAGTTCCCAGCAGTACTTCTTTTAAAACATTGCAAAAACAACGATAGGATGGCCTTAGATTGCTCACCTGGTAATCATGGGCAATAAGTCTACTGTGTAGTCTGGCATGGGTATTTTTTAAATTGTCCCACTTTCTTCTATGACTGAAACTTCATAAAAATGTTGGGGAGGGGGTGGGGATGTATATTAACATTCTAAACAAATATGGTAAAGATCAGAGGCATGGAATTCACCAACTATTCTTAGACTTGAACCTAAGTATTGGAATTTTGTTCACACATATTTCCATGATCTTCAAACTTTAAGATAAACAATCGTAAGAAGTTGCTACTTTTTAGTGTGCATCATATTTATACATAGCAGCTTGTTATGAACGTTTATTCTGTAAACTTATATAGGAATCATACTTGAGCTCAAGTCTAAGAATATTCTCAAGAATGGTTGGTGAATTCAAGGCCAGATAAAAATGAAGTAACTACAGATTTAACAAAGGAACATAAAATATAGCATTTTCAACAAATCAAGGGCTAAAACTCTGTCGTTACTAACAAGATCTAGCTGGTTTTCGAACTTGTCTAAGAGTTCATTGATATACCGCGCTCTGCACAACTAGACATCATTCTGAGGCTTCCTGCCAAATTGTGTAGAAATCCAACAAGCCATTTAGAAGGAGTAGCGCCGACAAGACATTTAAAGTAAAAATGTCCAAGGGCTATAACTCCATCATAAATCAGCGTACTGGAACAAAAGCTTGATATGCAAAACTAGACATCTTACCGATGCATCCTGCCAAGTGTCGTCGAAATCCAACAAGGCGTTTAGGAGTAGCGCCGACAAGAAATTTAAAAATAAAAATGTGAAGGGGCCGTAACTCCATCAAAAATCAACGAACTGGAAAAAATGCAACTGGCACAACTAGAAATCATAGCAGTGCTTCCATCCTAACAGGGCGTTAACACAAAAAAAAAAGAATAATAAAAAGAATAATTAAAAAAAATAATGATAATAATTCTAAAAATAAATAAATATATATATTAAAAAATTTAAACAAAAAAAATCTACTAATAATAAAAAAAGGCAAAATATCTGGTGAAAGATCAGATGAAAATTGAAAGCCCTGTATTAACGAGGTAAAATATAGCATTCTTGAACTAAATTAAGGGCCATAACTCTGCTGTTACTGGCCAGTAAAGCCAAAAATCATCAGCTCCAAAAAGTAGGTCAAGGTCATTGATGAAATCCATGCGTCCAAAAAGATGCACTACCCAAGACACAACTATGTCAAAATAGAATGTTTTTTCTTCCAAAGATTAAGCTATGCATAATTATATTTCATGATAAAGTGATGTAAATGTAACAAAGTTATCTGCCCTTTGCTTGGATGGTGAAGGTCACATCCACATTTGCTTTGTCACGTTGCAATGTTTCACTAACGATACAACTATAAGCAAAGTTTGAATGGGCTTAGTGCATACAGTTTGTGCAAAAGTGACCTAAACACCAAAGTTGAAGGTAAAACTTATAAGGTTATCTGCCCTTTGCTTGGAGAGTCAAGGTCACATCCACATCTGCTTTGTCACGTTGCGATGTACCACCCTAGATACAACAAAGTTTGAAAAGTGTAGTGCATACAGTTTGCGCGAAATTGACCTCAACGCAAAAGTTGAAGGTACAATTATTAAGTTATCTGCCCGTTGCTTGGAGGGTCAAGGTCGCTTCCACATTTGCTTTGTCACATTGCGATGTACCACCCAAGATAAACCTATAAGCAAAGTTTGAAAAATCTAGTGTATACAGTTTGTGAGAAAACTTGAATGTTGACGCCGACGCCGCCGCCGTCGCCGCCGTCAGAAAAGCAACACCTATGTCTCTTTTTTTCTTCGAAAAGGCGAGACAAAAATGACATTAATATAAAACTAGATGGATGCTCTCTGGAGCACGTGTGTCGCCTTCTGAGGCGTTGTCCCAGAATTTATGACCTTGACTGTGACCTTGACATTTATATATTGGTGTGGTCAAATGATTATCGTGAAGAAGTGTATATATGTAGTTTGATTAAGAAATATGAAGAAATGAAAAAGTTATACTCAGTGCTAAGTAATGGACTATGTAAAGTAGAATATGACCTTGACCTTTATATATTGGTAAGGTCACATGACTATTGTCATGAAGTGTATATATTGAAAGTTTGATGAAGAAATATCAAGAAATGAGAAAGTTATAGGCAGCGTTATGTTTTCATGAAGAATAAAAACGATTATTACATGTGTTACTATATATAGTAACAAAAACGGCCTGTTTTTCGTGTAATACAGGCATTGTCTCTGCGGTCATATTAGATAAGCGCGTGAAACGGCGGGCCAAAAATCCATATGAAGGGCCAAAAAACCCATATGGCGGGCCGAAAATCCATATTAAATCTAGACTGCGTTACATACATTTAGCATTAAATTGTAGATATATTTTTAATAATCGACCACGAACCAGTCATATCGTGCATCCAACGATAACTGCGACGGTTGAAAATGGCAGCCAGAATGCTCACTACCCTCTGAGTACACGCAGGAGATCGTTAGTAGCCGAACAAAGATCAGGACGGACATTAAATAATGAAATTGTGAAAAACAAAAACGACTCGGTCGAACGAGTTAGTAAATGCACATAACATAATGACAAATGTACAGAACAAAATGATGTTTCTACAGGACAAAATGTAGTTAACACAGAACAACTTGGTAAATGCACAGAACATACGGACCAGTACCATCAGAAGGCAGCATTGGCGTTCCATATTTATATATTATTGAACTGTTTTTATACTCATTCATATTTATTACAAGGTGAGCTATTACCAGAATGTATACTCTGCTTTGCTACGTTAACGGTCAAACACATCTTGTTGGAATGTGTAGACTTTGAGCCTATGCGTCAAAGGTACTACAATGTTAATACTATGGAAGAGTTATTTGATACTATAGATTTTAGTCTTGTTTTAGATTTCCTAAAAGAGATCAGACTATATAAATCATTATAATGTGTTCTTATATATTTTTATTTGTTTATATGCCCGTTGACGGGCATTTGTTGATTTACATACATAGTTTATATTACACCTTATCATCCCTTATTTTTTAAATAGTTTTATCTTTATATATTTACATTAATTTTTAATTAATTTTTCATTTCTTTATTTTTCATCAATTTTTTGCGCACAATATGACCTATTAATGTGTCGACGTGCCGTAAAACACCATTCATTCATTGATTTTATAGTCATGGTAGAGTGAGCATGATAAACTGAGACAAATAAAGACATTTTAGGTTGAAAGTTGTATTTATGTTTGTGGATCGGTGTATGGATGGGTAGTTAATAAAATGCGTAATATAATTATACAGATATTAATAAAGAAGTCAATTAAAAACACATAAAGATCATCCACATATCGGTCATAGAGTCGATGACAAAGTCAATGATACAACAGTATGTCCTCATAAAGCGATCACACTGAACTTAATTGTGGTGCATTAATAATACGATGACCAAGCGGTGAGTGTCACTAGGTCTAAAAGATGAGTCGCGCGAACAATAGACAGAAAGAAACACATTTACTTGCTGGTCACATAGCTAGCTTTAATGGTCATAAGGTAGAACGTTCGCCTTACCTGCAAGGTGTCCCGAGTTCAAACCCTGCTGGTTGGACTGATTTGTCCTGTTCGTTTACATTAGCATTATTTGCGTTCATCGTTCTCCCATCTGTCACCGAAAGCACTCTCTGTAACCATCGGTTACCCTCGGTCACCGTTGTTAGCCGTTCGTTCGCCGATAGGTAGAACGTTGTAACTGATCTTATCGCGACTCTACACCTGAGTTGGTATCGGTGGCCTCGTTGTTACCAAATGTTACCATCGGTGGCCATTGGTAACCCGAATTTAACTGACGTAGTTGCCAATGGGAGAACCCCGAATGCACCCACTAACTGTCCAAGTCTGGTAAATTGTATTTAAAGTCGGCAAGATATAAAACAATCGAGATAATCTACGGATAAATACACGTATAATCGGGAAAAAATAAGTCTATATTACCTATGCAGGGTTATAACAAATGGTGTACTGCAGGTGTCATATTCCATGGGACGGTTCAGTGTAATGGCAAAAGCATTGGAATCACTCATGGAAACCTTATTTATCAAGTTAGCTCACTTCATGATTTTATATCATGCATATTCAGACAAACGACGTAGATATTTCATAGTTCAAACTCACTTCATTTGTTTATATCGTGCATATTCAGACAAACGACGTAGATATTGCATAGTTCAAACTCACATCATTAGTTTATATCGAGCAGAGTCAGACAAACGAAGTAGATATTTCATAGTTCAAACTCACTTCATTAGTTTATATCGTACATACGCACAAACGGCGTAGATATTTCATAATTCAAACTCATTTCATTGGTGTGTCGTGTTCGGCCGTTTCCAAAGGTCCCCTTTCCTACTCTTTTATATCGTCCAAATTCAGACAAACGACGTAGACATTTCATAGTTAAAACTCACTTTATTTGTTTATATCATGCATATTCAGACAAACGACGTAGATATTTCATAGTTCAAACTTACATCATTAGTTTAGATCGTCCATATTCAGACAAACGACGTAAAATTTCATAGTTCAAACACACTTCATTAGTTTATATCGTCCAAATTCAGACAAACGACGTAGAAATTTCATAGTTCAAACTGGCTTCATTAGTTTATATC
>JAWPHD010002803.1:0-212500 GCA_037043455.1 Cyrtodaria siliqua | reverse complement strand
ATATGACTTATCCCCCGATATGACGTATTCCCTAATATGACGTATCCCCCAATACCAAAATGGTAGTCAAATCATGGTTATGCGATCTCTATAACGAGCTTGTAGACATATGTTCCTTTCATACCAGAACGTGTGTGTATGTGGGTGGGTGGGTTGGGGGAATAGTCCCCTTTTAACCAATAGGACATCATAAAGGTATATGTATGTAACGTCTGGAGCAGAACGAACACAAATAGAAACGGACTCGTTAGCTTTGTTGATAAGGCATTGCGTTTTGGAGTTACAGACCTCTGCCCCGCGTGGATGCTCCCTGGCGGAGGCATGCATGATAGGAAATTTTACACTTCTCCTCATCGTCCACTGATGTGGCACTCCAAATATAACATAATGTGTTAACGTGGCGTAGAACCTCATTATCGTTTAATTTCAAATAAAACACGTCTGTGATCATAACATTGTATTGTGGATAACGCTTCGGAATTCAACATGAAATCCACTTGTAAGTGAGCAAGTGTCGATTCTTACGGATGGCGGGAGGTGTACAATACTGGTCCTACCCAGGAAACGTGGGTGGTATGCCTCCACCACAAAAACTCGACCGTTATATATATAACCTTGCATGTGTTGAAAATAACGTAAAACACCATACAAACAAACAAACAAACAAACAAACAAACAAACAATCAACGTTTTATCAGTTAATACCGGAGTGAAGGCCAGACTTATTAATGGTCAACAGGAGGTCCAACAAAACAACAGCATTCATCTTAATTAGCCAATAATGATGTGGACATCAAGTTTATTAATGTTTATATCACTGAGAATACGCCGGTACCATGAAGATCTTCCTTTATAAATGACCGGCCTTCAGTCTTTGCTGATGAACTCATATACGTCACAGATGAATAATACGTTTTATAGTCGGTTGCATTCCTTCATTCCAGCGTCTCCGTGGCCGAGGGGTTAACGACGTTGCGTTGTAAATCTTCTCGCCTCTCACCACGGCGAGTTCGAATCCCAATGGGAGCTCGAGTTGTAAGTGAGGAAATGTGGATGACGGGAGGTATACAGTAATGGTTCTACCCAGGAAAAGTGGATGGTCTGCCTCCACCACAAAAAAAATGAACCGTCATATATAACCTTACATGTGTTGAAAATGATGTAAAACACCTTACACAGAAACACACTTTCTAATGCAAAAAGAAATTGGGATCAGTTGTGATCAAATTATCTGAACATTTTAATGACGGCAGGGTTAAATGGTCACCAAAATGTAGTTTCAAACATTGTTTGCAGTTGGGTGCACAATATAAAGGTACACATTTCCTAATTATTTATTAAATATTCAGAAAAACTGGAACTTTAAAAATCGGCTGCCGCAGCCCGGAATCGAACCACGGACTTCTGGCTAACCGGACAAGCATGCTAAAATTGTTTTATTGTTAGATCGTGTTTCATAACACAGACCTAAAGTATGTCTGTGTTTATACATCTTGATTTGTTTGAATGGTATTTTACATCATTTTTAGCACATATTAGGCCATATATGACTTCTATTATTTTTTTGTGGTAGAGGCATATTACCCCATTTTCCACAGGTAGAACCAGTATACCTCCCGTCATCAGTAAGAATTGACACGTTCTCACTTGATACGCTCCCAGTTTGGTTCGAACCCGCAGCAGTGAGAGGCGAGAATGTTTAGACACAACGTCATTTTGATAAGATGGAACATATTATATCCCTCACATGCTTTGTTCCGAGAAGTGGACCGCGTTTACTATCTGTTTAAAAGAGAAATATAATTTTCTCAGTTTTATCATTTTTTACCCACATTTTACATACACAGCTTAAAACAAGTCATATCTGTTACTGTAGTTAAAACACGTATTTTTTCTATTTATTTTAATTTTAATTGTAATGTTTATGTGGCAACTCAAGTGTCAAGAAGATCGCCGTATATGTCTATGATAATCGTCCGGAACATGCCACTATCGCAATTGTTCCTACCCATTCGAACAGGCTTAAGCTGATCAACTCTAAAACATCTAAAATCGGAAATGAACAATATACAAGGTGTCTACACCACGTGCTTTTTTTGATCATGCACACGGCAAATGTTTCGATTCACCTAGTTCTTCGTTAACAATGAATGGACTTTATTCAAATAAATCGCCATTTCCTCCAATCACAACGTGATTGTCAATACACTGCAAAATTAATATTTACAAACTGAAGCGACATTTCCAGGTTGGAAAGTTTATTTGGGGTTATTTAAGAAAGTGCATGGATAATCATTTTATCGTTAGCAGAGGAGGAAAGGCTCGCTTAGTAGAGGTATGATCAAAATCCGTTCAGTATTCAAGAAGAAATGTAAAAAACAACAACAAAAAAACAACAACCCAAAACAATTTTTTTTTTTTAAAAAAACTGAATCGAAGCTTATTGTTAGCCGTGTATGCGACCAAAAAATCATACGGTATACTTTCTAGTACCAAGAATGTCTGCAAGTAAGAGGCATGTGACAAACTAACATGTAAAACTAAGAAAGATCATATAGTTTATTTATTTATTTGTAGATACGGATCCCCAATGGATACGAGATTTAATTGGAAGCACAGCGACCGGGGAAGAAATAAGGGGAGGAGTCGGGGCATTTCAAGTGCACGGTGGAGCCGGTGTGGGTGAACAGTTCAGTAACGGCATTCGCAATGGCTGGGACGGTAATCCACTTTCGCGACCAGGTCAGGGCGGTCAGATGAATCAACAGTTCCAACAGTTCCAGGGCCCAATACAACAGCCTCCACAGTTCCAGGGCCCAATACAACAGCCCCCACAGTTCCAGGGTCCAATACAACAGCCTCCACAATTCCAGGGCCCAATACAACAGCCTCCACAGTTCCAGGGCCCAATACAACAGCCTTCACAGTTTCAAGGCCCAATACACCAACAATCTCCACAGTTCCAGGGCCCGATACGACAGTTTCCACAGTTTCAACACCAACTGCAGCAACAAGCACCACAATTTGCACGACCTGTTCTTCCGAAAACAAGACATTCGGGTCATCAAAATGGCGGACGATATGGCTCACCGCGATTTCTTGATCCTGTAACGGGCACAGGCGTTCATCTTAAACCTGAAATTAAAGTAAAACCAAGCATAATCCAGAAGCCAGTTATCAAGCACAAACCGGTGATCACACACAAACCAGTTATCAGCCATAAGCCGGTTATTCATCACAAACCGGTTATCCGGTATAAACCAGTCGTTCAGTACAAGTCACATGTACACACTGTGCCTGTAGTTAAGCACAAGAATGTGCTTGTTCATGATCCACACAGCCACAAACCAGTGGTCGTTCAAAAAGACTTCATACATAACAAGCAAGTGATCCGCCACTCAGCAGTTATCAGTCATAAACCTTTTATAACAAAGAAACAAGTTATTAGCCATAAGCCGGTAATCCATCACAAACCAGTCGTATCACACCGACCCTTCGTCGCCCATAAGACCGTTGTGGGCAACCATAGGAGGTTTGGAAAACAACTTAAAATTGGTAAGAATACGTATGTTTTGTAATCAGCTGATAACACGCTTTCAACTTTAAAAACAATTGAAAAGCCTCGTTCGTTTTTTATATTAGAACACTACTTCAGCAAATAATTGTAACGTTTTCAAACTATTAACAGACATGTTATTTTCTATACTGTACGTAGTGCGGTGGCTTTCCCATGTCATTGATTTTTTATAAAAGGACACAAGGCAATCTTAGTTTTTTTTTAAAAATAGCGGCGTCCCGTTAGTTTTTCTACATAAATTCCATTTGTTCAATCATTAATGTTAATTATAAGAATTGTATTAAGCCATTTGCTTTTGCATGTTATTAATTTTTGATATTATTGCACCAATAATATATTAAAACATAGTATAATAAGACAAAATAGTGAATACTTAAAATTTGATTTATTTAAATGTAACCAGGGTAAAAGTAAAAATGATACTGGATATATAAATCGAGACACCCATTTCAAATACTTCAAGATTTCCGTGTGTCCCTTTAAAGTACCCTTGTACCTTTATCGATATTTTTTATCAAACTTTACGCACACGATAACATGTACGTTTCAGCGAATAATTGTAACATTGTTCAAACTACTAAAATACAATACTGATGAGGGAGATTGTTTGGAAGCAACAACACACAACCAATAGTATAACGCGGACATGTTATTTATTATATACTAGCTGTGTATCAGCCTGCTTTTCTATACAATTGTGCATATCGCGGTTGGGCCTTTTACTTTGCACTTTATCGTGTGTTTTTTTTGTTATATTTACTTTACGCACAAAATAACAACGTGTATGTTTTAACTATTTTTCAGGAGGATATTAAGTCGTACTGGCTGCAGAACTAACGATATAAGACGCTGTGCTTCTAAGAATGTTGGTAATGAATCACCATATACGAAACATTGTATGCAGAAAATCTATTTCCAGATCCTTCAATTTTGTGCTCAGCGGATTGACCTGTGATATTTATTATTATCTTTGTCTATTTCGTATTTCATTTTAATAAAATTGCATTTTTATCCTTTGAGTTTCGTGTCGTTGTCTTACCTTATATTTATTCTCTCGCCAGACCAGTGCTCTAAGTGCATTTGTACATAATTATACTGAACCAGAGTTATAACGAACATAATCGTTTTTGCCTATATAACTAATGTGATGGACACTTATTACAAAATGATGTGGAAACAAATATAGCTGCTTAGTGCGATTTTCAATGCACTTGTAGTGTGAAGATATGGTTAAAATTGTGGTTGAATTGATCGTAATCACTTTCTGGGGGGAGTCCGTGGCTGAGTGGTTAGAGTCTCTGCTTGAAATCACTTACCCCTCGCCGATGTTGGTACGATCCCTCACAGGCCTAGGCATTTTATGTGAGGAAGCTATCCAGCTGGCGTGCGGAACGTCGGTGGTTCTACTCAGGTGCCCGCCCGTGCATGAAAATTTCTCGGAGGGGCACTTGGGGTCTTCTTCCACCAATCGTACGTGGAGGAGTCGCCATATGAACATAGCTGTTGATGCGACTATAAAATCCAATCAGTCACTTTCTGATTCAATTTTTCATGTTAAACTTACACTATTTTAATATTGTTTTTTGTTTGTTCTTTATTCATTGTGAACATTGAAATCAATCCTAAACTTTACTTGTGCTCATCTACAAGAAGTATGTGTTCTTGTAAACTAAGAACATGCCTACCTTACTATACAGCGTTTACAAGCGAAAACATACAGATATATGGAACTGTTCTCAACTTACAGGTAAAACTTACATACATCTAATACAATTAACCCAAGGTGGAGTGCAAATCAAAATATGTTGAGATGTAAGCTGTGCAAAATGCTTAAGATACGCTATTTTTAATGTTTTCAATTTACTGCTGGAAGGACAAAAATCAATGAAGTCATATTTTACTAAAGCAGCAGGTACACTGTAATGCCTCCGTACATTTACTACATGTACGTGTTTGTACACTTGATATTCAAATAAAATGTAAAAAACAACAACAAAAACCATTCTTTCCTATAGTGAGACAGATAAAATAAGATGGTTGACATGAGTCTGATGGCTAAAATAAATCTACTGCTTCTCGTTAAACACTCACAAAATTTAAAAACGCGATTTTCGATTTGTTTTAGTTCAAGCTGGGTTTTTGTTCAAAAATTGGATTTTATGTTAGCACACAAGTCTCTTTGTCTCAAAGGTTGACACATATTGATAAACAGCTGGATAACATTTGCCCTACTTCTGTCAGGTAAAACACATTTTGCACAAGGACTTCAATTCCATCTCTAGAAATCCAAAAAATACTAAGTGTTGCGTTTTCAAATGTACTGAGTATACCATATTTTCTGAAAGTTACCTTCCACTCAAAACCTTGAAGTAAAACATTATAAACAATGCAAATTATATAACATATAATATGGAAGGCATCCATGTTGCGTAATAACTTTTGTTAAGTATACATGATTTAGAACAGTACATGTAAGTATGCCGACATACCGCTATATTGGGAATGTATACAGCCAAACAATAAATCGAGAGTTCTGAAACACTTCAAAAAGGGAGAAATAATTATCAACATCGCCTAATAAAATATATTTCCGTGATGAGCTTTTATAATCATCTACACTGTTTCTAAATTACCAGCAGGTTTGAACATTAATTTTATTTTTATTTTTATTTTATAACTTGCGTCGGTGGTATCTAAAACAGTTCATGCCGCATCCAGTTATAGTTTGCGAAGTCCATTATTTATCTACTCCAACTCATTTTCCACATTTTAATATATTTGTAATGTTTATAGAATTATTGGAAACAAGCTAAATTTAAACCAAACAAACAAAATATTGTTGATGCAATGCATACAATTGATAGAAACAATATCTTAAGAATAAATACTAAAAAGGGAATCCTTTGGAGGTAACACACACACACACGCACGCACGCACTCACACGCACGTGAGAAAAGGACTCGTTTTTATTGAGTGTGTTATGATAGGTAATATAAGGTGCACCTTCTCACACCCACTAACACCGGAAAGCGATACTTGCTGTATTATCATGTGTCGTCTTCTAACAGACACTCTCTGAACACGCACTCCAGTCTGGAACACTGACTGAATAACATCATAATTACAGATTAGTAGTTAGAACACGTTGGTTACTAAAATGCAGTTGTTTATGAACAGTAAAATGACGTTGATACACAGTCCAACACCCATAGCAGCTTTCTGAGTCCGGGATACATATAGCATCTCATGGACAGACTCCATACTTCTCTTGTTGTACGTTCGTTGATTCCAAAGGATCCTCTTTGCTGTATGTATACTTATTTATATTCAGACAAGTAGCACATTTATATTCTATAAAATAGTATTTGTCCGTTATGATAATCAAATTAAGTCGTCTTTAATTCAGAAAAAGGAAGGTAACATTTAATATTGTCTTGTCGTGCCATAAACGGTATATTCTCTTAATGCTCTGGATTCAGCCAAGTCATTGAGTACTATGCGACTTCCACTTTTATATTCATATATACATGGTTATCTTTGTGTTTTACTTATATAGCCTATTAATGCTACATAGTCCGTTAGAGGATATAATCTGGCGAGGATTTCCTTATTTACACTATCCCGTTTAAATTGGCTGACAATACGGTAAGAGTAAGTTTGTTTCACCCTATAATCTGGTTTAGACCCCCAGCGGCCCCCTATAATCTGGTTTAGACCCCTAGCGGCCCCCTATATTCTGGTTTAAACCCCAGCGGCCTTTGTGCCACTGACCGTTCCAAGGCGGTACCTCTTTTTTCAACCCTTTTATGTTTGTGGTATCGCATATATTAGTTTTTCCTTGTAATTGTTGATGTTATTAATGTGTATTTGGTGGACTGTCTGCGTTCTATGCATGCTACACGTCCTGTTTGACTTTTATAACTACTTTGCAATACATACAGTTAGTAACAAAAAAAATGCGATTACATAAATGTGACTGCATGGTCCCCGTTCCAATAAACATATAATACTTCAAGCACCGTGATCAAATTAACAACGCGTCGTATCTTTGGACAAGAAAACAGTGATCAGTGATACAAAGTATCACAAGCCGGTCAGAACTGTCACACGTATAAGAAAACAGTCAGGGGAATGAATATGATAAAAATATACGAACAGTGTGTAGATGTTAGAATGTTTTTATTTGTAATTGTCAACAATCAAAACACATTTGTCATTATTTGAGCATTAGATAAAATAGTCATCATTAGGCAAAATGAACATGTTTTTAATTTTGGCATCTTTGTTGTACAATCTTATAATATGAATATGATAGACATCTGAAATAGTAGGTGTAATGGATCACTTAATAGAATGTTGTTTCATGATTAGTATGTGAGGAATTGGGGAAAATATCATGGTTAGAATATGAAGAATTGGTAAATTATCATAGTTATAAACAAAAAGACAACTTAATGATAATATGATAGCAATTGGATTGAAAGATTACCGTCTGTGAAGGAAATCTCAGTTTTTGGCAATGTAAATGTACATTAGAAGAAAGGATTTAATGTTAGATGTATTTTATTATTGAAATCTGATTAGTAGTTCATGAGATTAAGTAGTAGTGGCGCAGACCTATTCCAACTCTTTAAAAGATGCTCCAGTTGAAGTTTCATCAACTCTGTTTAACTTATAAGTGTTGAGGTGTTGCTTATTTTAAAGTCAAACTACACCGACAAGAGATACATATATAGCTGTGCACACAAACAGTTAGTAATATTCAAACAAAATGTCCTTTATATTATTCTTATAATTAATAGTAATTATTGAACAAATGCAAGTTATGTAGAAAAACTAACGGGGCGCCATGCGCTTTTAAAAATCAAGATTGCCGTTTGTCCCTAGTTTAACATCAGTCAATAATCAGTGAGATATCGATTTGGGACCAGTTGTATTTGTATGCTGAGAACAGATTTATAGACTGTATCCCTGAAATTCATACGTAATTCAAGTAGTAGAAGACCCATAGAATGTATGTATACCAATTTGACTGCGTCCCGGTATTCTTACTAAAATACAGTTGTTTTATGAACAGTAAAATGACGTTGATACACGGTCCAACACCCATAGCAGCTTTCTGAGACTGAGATAAATATTGCCGGAGCCTCAGGCTTAATTGTTGGTAAACACACGATATCGAACAACGTACGCTTTTATCTAAATAGAAAAAAACTTCATAATCCTCTTGTATTTTTAAATCAGCATTTTGGTTCTGTTCACAGTATAATTATCCTATGACTATTGTGATGTTGAATTGTTGTATTATAACATATCTGCACTAAAATATTATTATATTAAACTAATTATCCTATCTGACAATTTGCTGAAATTATAAAGGAGCACAATTAAAAGTGTTCTTAATACTTACTTCTCTTTCCAGTGCACATAACCAAACATACCCACAAAGAAATTCTCCTGGCTCCCACCCGACCGACCAATCAGATTGTAGCAGTAATTGTTGTGTATTAACACTTATTATTGTTAACATACTTTTGACTTGTACTGTACCAGTAATGGGAAACAGCTTGTGTAAATAAGATGCTTGATCAGATAGAGAGATCCCCTTTGAGTATGAAACGATAAAAGATGTCGATTGAATTCGGGAGTTATTTATTGGTTCAATCCGGAGAAGATATATGACAGTAATTGGTATTAAAATTCAACAGGGAATAAGCTTAGCATATTTTTTTCACAATTATATGTTAAACTGGTTTCAATAAGTTACGTTGCATGGTGTTGGAGTTGCTTCGACAAGAAAAAGATAATCTATATTATTATACCTCACGTTTACACTCCTGTATAAAGTGCCCATACCCTTAGCGTGAAGCAATTTTTATAATTATACCTCGCATATAACGCCCATGCTAAATCCCCATAGACAACAATGTGTAATTTCTTACTATCTCACGCGAGGGTGATAGTACACTATGGAAAGCCTCGGCTGCCTTCTATTGGCCTTTTGCATTTTGTGCAGTACGCTTTGTAAGTCGTTTCGTGCATTTTCTAAGTTGTTTTGTGCATTTTCTAAGTTGTGATGTGCATTTCGTAAGTTGTTATGTGCATTTCGTAAGTTGTTGTGTGCATTTTCTAAGTTGTCCTGTGCATTTTCTAAGTTGTTATGTGCATTTAGTAAGTTGTTATGTGCATTTTATATGTTGTCATGTGCATTTTCTAAGTTGTCCTGTGCATTTTCTAAGTTGTTATGTGCATTTTGCAAGTCGTCTTGTGCATTTTCTAAGTTGTTATGTGCATTTTCTAAGTTGTGACTTTCGTAAGTTGTTATGTGCATTTTCTAAGTTGTCCTGTGCATTTCGTAAGTTTTATGTGCATTTTCTAAGTTGTCCTGTGCATTTCGTAAGTTGTTATGTGCATTTTCTAAGTTGTCCTGTGCATTTTGTAAGTTGTTATGTGCATTTTCTAAGTTGTTATGTGCATTTTCTAAGTTGTCCTGTGCATTTCGTAAGTTGTTATGTGCATATTGTAAGTTGTTATGTGCATTTTCTAAGTTGTCCTGTGCATTTCGTAAGTTGTCCTGTGCATTTCGTAAGTCGTTATGTGCATTTTGTAAGTTGTTATGTGCATTTTCTAAGTTGTCCTGTGCATTTCCTAAGTTGTTATGTGCATTTCGTAAGTTGTGATGTGCATTGTTCAAGTTGTGATGTGCATTGTTTGAGTTGTTCTGTGCATTTTCTAAGTTGTTATGTGCTTTTCGTAAGTTGTTATGTGCATGTTCTAAGTTGTCTTGTTCATTTTGCAAGTTGTTATGTGCATTTTCTAAGTTGTCCTGTGCATTTCGTAAGTTGTAATGTGCATTTTCTAAGTTGTTATGTGCTTTTCGTAAGTTGTTATGTGCATTTTCTAAGTTGTCCTGTGCATTTCGTAAGTTTTATGTGCATTTTCTAAGTTGTCCTGTGCATTTCGTAAGTTGTTATGTGCATTTTCTAAGTTGTCCTGTGCATTTTGTAAGTTGTTATGTGCATTTTCTAAGTTGTCCTGTGCATTTCGTAAGTTGTTATGTGCATATTGTAAGTTGTTATGTGCATTTTTTAAGTTGTCCTGTGCATTTCGTAAGTTGTCCTGTGCATTTCGTAAGTCGTTATGTGCATTTTGTAAGTTGTTATGTGCATTTTCTAAGTTGTCCTGTGCATTTCCTAAGTTGTTATGTGCATTTCGTAAGTTGTGATGTGCATTGTTCAAGTTGTGATGTGCATTGTTTGAGTTGTTCTGTGCATTTTCTAAGTTGTTATGTGCTTTTCGTAAGTTGTTATGTGCATATTCTAAGTTGTCTTGTGCATTTTGTAAGTTGTTATGTGCATTTTCTAAGTTGTTCTGTGCATTTTCTAAGTTGTTATGTGCTTTTCGTAAGTTGTTATGTGCATGTTCTAAGTTGTCTTGTGCATTTTGCAAGTTGTTATGTGCATTTTCTAAGTTGTCCTGTGCATTTCGTAAGTTGTTATGTGCATTTTCTAAGTTGTTATGTGCTTTTCGTAAGTTGTTATGTGCATATTCTAAGTTGTCTTGTGCATTTTCTAAGTTGTTATGTGAATTTTCTAAGTTGTCCTGTGCATTTCGTAAGTTGTTATGTGCATTTTCTAAGTTGTTATGTGCATTTTCTAAGTTGTCTTGTGCATTTCCTAAGTTGTTATGTGCATTTTCTAAGTTGTTATGTGCTTTTCGTAAGTTGTTATGTGCATATTCTAAGTTGTCTTGTGCATTTTCTAAGTTGTTATGTGCATTTTCTAAGTTGTTATGTGCGTTTCGTAAGTTGTTATGTACATTTAGTAAGTTGTTATGTGCATTTCGTAAGTTGTCTTGTGCAAACTACAAGTCGTCGTTAAGTAGACTTTTTATCGGAATAGGTTTTGAATGAAACACCGGTAGAAATGGCGGCTCCAGGAGCGAACGCTATGCTCTGCATACTTTAACAAAATTGGGTTAGGGAAATTATACAATAAATTCTTAGAACAGAAAATTGACTTCAAAATGTGTAAGGGATTGTCTGACGTGGAGTTAATAAATCTTGGTCTGAAAACAATAGATCACAATAGGCAGTATCAGGAGGTGTGGTACAGGTGGCCGTGGGTACGGAAGATAAGGGGAGGGACCGGGAGACAAGGGTAGGGGTCGGAAGACAAGAGGACGGGAGTCGGGAGAGAAAGGGGCGTGAGGTTTTTAAAATAGCAAGTTTGTAAAAAAATAAAATGAATTATCATAGTTTGAGAGTCGTTTTGGGTAAATCAGTCTATATCCTATCAAAATCCATAATTTACCATTATCTTGTCTGCCGTACACGTTCTGTCTCCACGATAGATACGTTTATAGATTTTGTCCCTTGTTTATCAAGGGGGCGGAGAAGGGAGATAAGGGAGGGAGAAGGGAGAAATGGGGGAGGGAGGAGGGAGAAGACGACCTCACGTAGCCCCTACCCATCAGTGTGGGAACTAACAAATAATAATAATAATAATAAATTGAAAAATATATTTAAATAAAAGTAATATTAACGTGCTATTTGTTGAAAACAAACATATTTTAAATACTCTGGGACTTTCAGAGTATTTAAAATATGTTTGTTTTCAACAAATAACGCGTGAATTCCAGACTCTATTGAACCTATACCTTTAGGACGTCCTATTGGTCATAAGATGGAGGGCTATAAACCTTAGGACTACACACAAAGACAAACAAATAACACGTTATTTTTTTTTTTTTTTTTTTTTTTCAGACCAAGATTTATTAACTCCACGTCAGACAATCCCTTAAACATTTTGAAATCAGTTTTATGTTCTAAGAATTTATTGTATAATGTACCTAGCCCAATCTCTTTTATCTAGGCAGAGCATAGCGTCCGCTCCTGGAGCCGCCATTTCTACCGGTGTTTCCTTCAAAACTTATTCCGATAAAAAGTCTACTTAACGACGACTTGTAGTTTGCACAAGAAAACTTACGAAATGTACATAACAACTTATGAAATGCACAAGACAACTTAGAAAACGCACATAACAACTTAGAAAATGCACAAAACAACTTAGAAAATGCACAAGACAACTTAGAATATGCACATAACAACCTACGAAATGCACATAACAACTTACGAAATGCACATAACAACTTAAAAAATGCACAAGACAACTTAGAATATGCACATAACAACCTACGAAATGCACATAACAACTTACTAAATGTACATAACAACTTACGAAACGCACATAACAACTTAGAAAATGCACAAGACAACTTAGAATATGCACATAACAACCTACGAAATGCACATAACAACTTACTAAATGTACATAACAACTTGGAAAATGCACATAACAACTTACGAAATGCACATAACAACTTAGAAAATGCACAAGACAACTTAGAAAATGCACATAACAACCTACGAAATGCACATAACAACTTAGAAAATGCACAAGACGACTTGGAAAATGCACATGACAACTTAGAAAATGCACAAGACAATTTAGAAAATGCACATGACAACCTAGAAAATGCACATAACAAATTACTAAATGCACATAACAACTTACTAAATGCACATAACAACTTAGAAAATGTACAGGACAACTTAGGAAGCGACCTGCACAAAATGCAAAAGGCCAACAGAAGGCAGCCGAGGCTTTCCATAGTACACAGTGATAGTAAATCGCAGGGTGATAGTCAAAAAATTATCACATGCGCATTTTTGATGCGCGCTGTATCGGTGACGTCATCGGCTCAGTATGGTAAAATTGCGCTTTTTAACTCATCATAACTTCAAAAGTACTTGCTCGATTTCAATAAACTAGAACTCATTTTCTTAGTTATGTTATTTCCAATCCAACGATATAACTTTAATAGCAACTTCCTGGAAAAAAAAAATGATTTCACTCAAACAAGCATTGGAGCAGTCTATCAGGCAAAGTAAAATCTGTACTGAAAATGAATCTAATTTTGCCCGAAGGATTTTCGGTATAATGAAATAAATATCACATTCATGAGAGGGTGATAGTAAGAATGTTCACTCTGAGGATATGATTATCCCCCTCGGCTTCTCTGTTTCGCCTCGGGCGATAATCATATCCTCAGGGTGAACATTCTTACTATCACCCTCTCATGAATGTGATATTTAAATACTGTTCACCGGTAAATCTTTACTATCACACGATTTTCACGTCACTTGAAGTATAGAAACAGGTTTTTTTCCAATAACGAAACTCTCTCCGTTATGTTGTTGATATTGTTAAAATGTTGATATAATGTTGTTTTTTCGGGGATTCCCCACCCCCACCCCCACCCCCACCCCCACACCCACCTGAATAAATATTGCACCCCAGCGGCGAGGGTGACAGTGAATATTGTCAACCTGAGGAAAATAATGTCAACCGAGGCGAAAGTGACAATATCCACTGTCACCCTCGCTGGGATGCAATATTTATATAATGACGTACGTCAGACGACACTGTCCTCAAATGGACTCCGAAATAAACGAAATTGACCATAACGAGTCCCAGAAGATTTTCTAAGTACAGGTCTTATGTTGATATAGTATTACGACATCATATACGTCTCTTTTTAAATGTCAATGAAACCATGTTATACTGTTAATTACGTACTTAAAGTTTCTCTTATTGAAACGTTTTCTTACTTTTCAGTGAAATTAACATGTGTTCGGACATGCGTGTATTGGAAGTTGTTGCATCATTATATAGAAAGTATTAGTTATTATGTATACTGTATTGTAACATAGTATGTTATGTAAGATTGATTGATTGATTGAATTGGATTTTATAGTCGCACCAATGGTCCATGATCTTTCTTGTCGTGCCCTTAATGGTTTATTCTCTTACTGCTCTGGCTTCTGCAAAGTCATTGAGTACCTTCATTGTGGCTCTCTAGGCTATAAATTTTTTTGTTATAATATTTACACGAGAATATTTGTGTTTTACTTATATTGCCTATTGATGCTGCCTTGTTGGTTAGAGATTAGATCATGGCGGGGATTTCTTTATTTACACTGTCCTGTTTTAATGGGATGACAGTAGGGTAAGTGTGAGGTTTGGTGCACCCTAGAACCGGTTTAAACCCCCAGTGGCCTACTTTGTCACTGACCGTTCCAAGGCGGTTGCCCTATTGTCAACCCTTTTGTGGTTGTGATGTCGTTTGCATTTATTATTGCTTTTGCCTTCTTGTTTGTCTGTTTGCGTGTTTGTTTCTGTGTTTTGTGGTTTACTGTCCTCCTTGAATGCTACTTTCCCTGTCCGATCTTTTTATATTTCTTTCCAGCTTCCACTGGTGGAAGAAGACCCCAGGTGCCCCTCCGGGCAATTTTCGGGCACGGGCAGGCACCTGGGTAGAACCACCGACGTTCCGCAAGCCAGTTGGATAGCTTCCTCACATAAAGACATGTTATGAAAGAAATAAATTATTAAAATAGTAAACATAAAGCTACACAGTCCCTATTTTAACTGGTAATAACTCATGAATATGAATGAGTCACGTGTGAAGTAGTTTCAAATCGACGAACACCACAAAAGTCGGTATATAAGCAGAAATCGATGCGTAATGTATATTAAAGTGTCTGATTTGTTCTTGTCATTTCTTGAAAGGTGATAACGTTAAAATAATCTCCTTAGAATAATTATAAGTAATGAATAAATAAAATAATCTACCTAGAAACGCTCGCCAAAAGGCCTTGTGCCATAGGGCGAGCAAAAATAAAACTTATAGTAGTAGTAAAATTTCACATTTTAATTTAGCCTCCTTACAGGTATCATCGATTAATATACGGCTCCAGAATATATGTGATAAAAATATAGTTGCCCGGAACGGAATTTGAACCACAGCCTTGCACTTGTAAGTTTTGAAAGATGTACGCTGAACCACAAGACCACTACTATTTATTTGGTATGTTGTAGCATTTTAAACACTAATTAGGCATTACGTAATAACAAGCGCGCGCACACAAACTCATCAAGCGCTATCTAACATGTCGAGATATGGTTGTTTTGAGGCGAAGTATTAGTTTTATATTGATAACATACAATATTACACCAGGCAATGTTAAGTTACACGTGCGACTATATGGACTACATATGTATGGATCCATATTGAGTTGCGTTCAAATATGTTAAGTTATTTTGCCTCATAATAAATGGTAGTTAGTATACTATTCTAAGTAGAGTTATAGTTCAGTGGATAGAGCACCGGATTTGAAATCAGAAGGTCGCGTGTTCGAGCCCCAAAAGATGCTAACTTTTTATTGCTGTAAAAAATACTGTTACCTGTATAAAGGTACGATGTGCACCGGTCGATGTATATACAGTTTATGATTTCCTGCGCTATATTTGCTCGCTTAAATACCCGATTTCGCCATGAGCTGGTGAACATGAAGTTATAACTAAAGACACGCCTACAAAGAAGAAATCGATAGATATAGAGACTCTGTAGCTTTAAATACCCGATTTCGACATGAGGTGGTGAACATGTTATAAAGACATGCCTACAAAGAAGAAATCGATTGATGCAGAGACTCTGTAGCTTTAAGTACATACTTATACAAACATGTTACAAAGAAAACACGCATGATTTGATTAATTGCACTATATAATTGTAATAAATAAAGGCAGGTATAAAAGTCGAACAGAAAATGTAGATTTTACAGAACAGTCAATCAAAAACACGCATTTTAACAAACAACATTTATGATGTTAATAAGACGTAAGGCATGTGACATCACAAACACAAACGGGTTGACAATAGGGCTACCGCATTGGAACGGTCAGTGGCAGTAAGGCCGCAGTAGTGGGTGGGGGTGGGTGGGATGTCGGTTGAACCAGGTACTAGGGTGCACTTAACCTCACTATTGCCCTGTTGTCATCCCAATAAGACGGGACAGTGTAAATAAAGAAATCCTTTCCAGGTTATATTTTCTAACAAACAATGCAGCATTAACAGGCAATATGCGTATACCATATCGATGATCATTTATATATGAATGTACAAAAGCAAAAGCATAGAAAGCCACAGTGAAAGTGCTCAATGACTTGACAGAAGCCAGAGCAACACCAGAACAAATCATTTAGGGTACGACAAGACAACATTTAAAATAAACATCAAACGCTACCGTCCTTTGAGAATTTAGGTAGGCGTCACCATAGGGTCCACATTCTGTCCGATCATCGCACAATCAAAGAGGAAAAGTGGCGAACTGTAAATGGGTCAAACACTTATAATTATATTGCCAGTAGATCGGATACGAAAGAGCTTATACTATTAAACTATTAGACTTGGAACTGTCAGTAGGCAATGCGGCCTACAGGTTAGCTTGAATCGTTTTTATCTGTAAACAATACTCGCTATTATTAAATTCAAAATTACCCTATTTACAGTTCAGACTTTACTGTACCCATACTTTAGGATGTTCTGTTGGTTAAACGTCTGAGGGACTATACACCTTAGAACTACACATACACACACACGTACGATCAGTGGCAGAAAAGGACCATTGGGATTTAACCTGGTTCATGGGTGCACAATACCTTATTCTTGCCCGGTTATCATCCCAATAAAACGGGATAGTGTAAATGAAGGAATCTTTGTCAGGTTATTCGCTTACAAACTTGACAGCATTGTTAGCAATACACCTGAAGCACTGAGATGATCATGCATATATGAATATACAAACATAGAAACCACTAAATAACGTGTCAAAACCCAGAGTAACCAGAGAATGAATCGTAATGGGTGTGGCATTTATGTTATCATCATAGTCATAAAGCTTGTCCGGTCATCGTACATAATTAAAGAGTAAAACGTGTTTATAAAGGGTTTTGCGACTATTTATCATCATGTCAAATAAACATTACAGATCTCTACAAAATTTCATTGAGATCCTCATACTATAAAGTACAATGAATTGATAGATATATATACAAATTAGAATTCAATCGAAATATCATAGTTCTTAATTCCGTATTGGTCTATTGCCTTTGTTTTGACACATACCTTAGTTAATGTCATTGTAAATAGGACTTCCTTTTCCTTTTTATAACTGCTCTTGCTGCCTGGCACCCATATTTTCTACAATTGAAGAGATTCTAACTTTTAATAATAAGCATACTATCATGCGCAAAATAATACTATACTTGTTTTATATGTTGTTTTTGAGTGAAAACATGTTGTTTTATATGTTGTTTTTGAGTGAAAACATGTTGTTTTATATGTTGTTTTTGAGTGAAAACATGTTGTTTGATATGTTGTTTTTGAGTGATTTTTTTTGTTTTATATGTTGTTTTTGAGTGAACAACATGTTAATTTCACTGAAAAGTAAGAAAACGTTTCAATAATGCATGAAGTGAAAATGCTTGTTTTTCCTCATTGAGATGATCTTTAAAATCTGTTATTCACGACAATTTTAATTGTTTTAGAAGGCGTTTGCTATTTTTATCATGGGCTCAATACATGCAACATACTAAAGGAAAAAAGAAACGCACCCAGGGTATCGTTATATATTGTATGTATAATATGCTGCTGTAAATCGATTGGTACTTTTTTCCTTTCGTAAACTAAAACTAAAACAACACATAACATACCAAATATCATCGCTTTCTTCTTGATAGAATACGTGTTTGGCTCAAGCAGGTAAACAAACTTAGGATGTAAAATTTCTCTTTTTGCATTAAATACAGTACTGAAAAAATGGATCAAATTGTCAAAGCGGAAGTTCAACATTCAGGTATTTCGTGTTACAAAGTGTACTGTTTTTAAAACGTCTACATGTTTTTTTTGTGTGTTTTTTTTGTGTGTTTTTTTTGTCACGAAATATCCTCTACATATAGTTGCTATGTAGTGAAATTAATAGTTATATCTTCCAGAATAAAGAATGTATTGTCGTGGATGTGTTTTTTGGCTCAACGCCTGGTCTGGTTAATTAATTGATAATAATTGCGATGGGTTCATTTGTCTTTTCTTGTTGGTTGTAAATTGTTGTTTACTTATACTGACATAATTACGTGTATTTACAAACGTTTACATTATACTTCTCAAAATAATTTGACCCGTGTTTTGATTTGGGACATTTTTTGAAGTGCTGCTTTTAAGCGATTTGTTATCGTTTTGCAAATTTTAAGTTGCGTTGTATTTGTTTTACAGCCCCGTGTGGTTGCCGGGGGCCCCGTTTGGTCACAGGGCAAAGAATACGGCCACTGCAGATCCCTTTGGAGGGGTAGGCAGAGGGGTAGAATCCCCCCAAATTCATGTTCATTTTATCATTTTTTGTTCATGTTCATTAAAGGTCTTCATCATGATCCCTGCATTGTTTCAGGTGCTATCGCGCTCGCATCAAAAGAGCAGTGGCAGAAAAACAATAACGTGGCTCCAGCGTAAATGGAGTTTCTACGATAGAATTTGCAGCAACTCTGCAGTTCAGGGTGAGAAGGTTCTAGGCCCATTTTCCATATTTTATCTCGATGTACATGGAAGATGAGCCTGGCATGTTCATGCCTTTTAGGCGCCATATAACCTTTTCATGTGTTGGTGCGCCTTAAAACCCCAATTCAATTCAATTCAATTTGTTTTACAAGTGTTACGTGAATTGGAGCGTTGCGGTCTAGTGGTAGAGTGTTGGACCCATGATCGAAAAGTCGCGGGTACGATCCCCGCCATGACCGTATGTGTTGTGTCCCTGAGCAAGAGACTTTATCTGCATTTGCTTAGTACAGGTTCTACCCAGGAAAACATTGAGAGTGATTAAAATAAGCTCAGGGAGCTTTCGTTACAAACGATGTAAATTAAATAAGTTTAAACTAAATATTAGTGACACGAAAGTAATTACTTTTTTATATGGATATGAAGTCATCAATATTAAAGATGTAGTAGTTATTATTGTTGTTTTTTGTGGTCTTTACATTATTTAGCAAAAAAGTATTTGTTTTCTCTTGATCTCTGGAGATAGAAGATGCGCATTTATTATGTATCTCTGTCTGTAAATCACAGTCTATGGTTGGTCGACAGGTTTGACAGCTTAATGACGTAATTACAATGTAACTTTCCACGCCCGTTGCTAATAAACGCCAAATCATCGTAAAACCACGTGCAAACCTGTCTGCCATTCGTTACATTTACAAGTTTTTGATATATATGATCCGTCATTAAACCATATATAACTGACGTCTATGGTTATTTTTGAACAGATGTTAGAATGGAATAGAACGTACCAGTAGATTGCAAGAAGTGCTTTGTGGCAATATTTTATTGGACATAATTATATAAAAAGGTAATGTAAAATAAACCAATAGTCTCTTCTTTTAAAAAAACACACCAACAATTGTTGAAATAAAATTTGAAATGTATTAATCGGCTATTCGATTGATGAACTAAACGCGGCCTACTTGTATACTACTTTTATACCAAGAAAACAGTTTTAATATACTTTTTAATTGTATTATTCGGCCGTGTAGTAGTTTTTAATAACAGGTACTTTTTTGTATATACATTTACTATTATTATTATTATTTTATGATATGCATCAACACTATATATTTGTAACCATACATTTAAGCGCATATAGGGGATTATTATATAACCTATAAATAGACGCGTTTTCATTGGCTAAAAAGTAATTTTTTAGAAAAAATATCTAGCGATATTGACCTGTTTTTTTGATATTGACCTGTTTTTTTGATATTGACCTGTTTTATATAAAAAAAAAATTGATATTGACCTGTTTTATATAATTGTAAATTGAGGGTTATATAATAAAACAGTTATGGACTTTTCAGCTGTTATACATGATGTTGATATGCACCAAAAAATCATTATTGACCTCGGCTATCGCCTCGGTCAATAATGATTTTTTTGGTGCATATCACATCATGTATAACAGCTGAAAAGTCCATAATTGTATAATAGTGATCCACTATATCCATATAGAGATTTGTGTGTGTTTTGGACAAACTTTAATAATAATGCATCGTAATACAAATTCAAACCATTCGGAAATTTACCGCTTTTTAATAAGACTACATTATTAATGCACCACAACACATTCGGATATTTACCCCCCTTGGAAGAATACATAATTAATGCACCACACGACATTCGGATATTTACCCCCCTTGGAAGAATACATAATTAATGCACCACAAAACATTCGGATATTTACCCCCCTTGGAAGAATACATAATTAATGCACCACAAGACATTCGGATATTTACCCCCCTTGGAAGAATACATAATTAATGCACCACAAGACATTCGGATATTTTGCCCCCTTGGAAGAATACATAATTAATGCACCACAAAACATTCGGATATTTACCCCCCTTGGAAGAATACATAATTAATGCACCACAAAACATTCGAATATTTACCCCCCTTGGAAGAATACATAATTAATGCACCACAACACATTCGGATATTTACCCCCCTTGGAAGAATACATAATTAATGCACCACAAACATTCGAATATTTACCCCCCTTGGAAGAATACATAATTAATGCACCACAACACATTCGGATATTTACCCACCTTGGAAGAATACATAATTAATGCACCACAAAACATTCGGATAGTTACTCCCCTTGGAAGATTACATAATTAATGCACCACAAAACATTCGGATATTTACCCCGCTTGGAAGAATACATAATTAATGCACCACAAAACATTTGGATATTTACCCCGCTTGGAAGAATATATAATTAATGCACCACAAAACATTCGGATATTTAACCCGCTTGGAAGAATACATAATTAATGCACCACAAAACATTCGGATATTTACCCCCCTCGGAAGAATACATAATTAATGCACCGCAAAACATTCGGGTATTTAACTACCTAGAAAGAATACATTAATAATGCACAACAACACATTCAGATATTTTACACCCTTGGAAGAATACATTAATAATGCATCACAACACATTCGGACATTTAACACCCTTGGAAGAATACATTAATAATGCATCACAACACATTCGGATAGTTAACTCCCTTGGAAGAATGCATTAGTAATGCATCACAACACATTCGGATAGTTAACTCCCTTGGATGAATACATTAATAATACACCACAACACATTAGGATAGTTAACCTCTTTGGAAGAATACATTAATAATGCACCACAACTCATTCGGATAGCTAACTCCCTTGGAAGAATACATTAATAATGCACCACAAAACATTCGGATAGTTGAAGAATACATTAATAATGCACCACAACACATTCGGATAGTTAATGTCCTCGGAAGAATACATTAATAATACACCACAACTCATTCGGATAGCTAACTTCCCTAACCACAAAACATTCGGATAGTTGAAGAATACATTAATAATGCACCATAACACATTCGGATAGTTAACGTCCTTGGAAGAATACATTAATAATACACCACAACACATTAGGATAGTTAACCTCTTTGGAAGAATACATTAATAATGCACCACAACTCATTCGGATAGTTAACTCCCTTGGAAGAATACATTACTAATGCATGACAATATATTCTGATAGTTAACTTCATTGGAAGAATACATTAATAATGCACCACAAAACATTCGGATAGTTGAAGAATACATTAATAATGCACCACAACACATTCGGATAGTTGAAGAATACATTAATAATGCACCAAAACACGTTCGGATAGTTAACCCCCTTGGAAGAATACATTAATAATGCACCACAACACATTCGGATACTTAATCCCCTTGGAAGAATACATTAATAATGCACCACAACACATTCGGATAGTTAAAGAATACATTAATAATGCAACACAACCCATTCGAATAGTTAACTCCCTTGGAAGAATACATTAATAATGCACCACAACACATTCGGATAGTTAACTTCTTTGGAAGAATAGTTTAATAATGCACCACAGCACATTCGGATATTTAACTCCCTTTGAAGAATAAATTAAAAATGCACCATAACACATTCGAATAGTTAACTCCCTTGAAATAATACATTTATAATGCACCACAACAATTAGGATATTTAACTCCCTTTGAAGAATACATTAATAATGCACCACAACCCATTCAGTTAGTTAACTCCCTTGGAAGAATACATTAATACCGCACAACAAAACATTGTATATGTACTACAGTGAATCTGCGAGCACAACCCTAGTACGGTCAACGTTAAAGGGACACCTGGCAATCTTGAAGTTTGTATCAAGCGTTGAATTTATTAAGTCGGTGTCACATGTGTGAGTATAAATTAAATACAATTCTGAGATTTCAGTTTTCTTCATAATTTTACAACTTGTTTAAATATATATATTATTGGTGCAATATAATCAACAGTAAGTGCTATGTTAAAACAATTTCCTTTGAGTTATTCTAATAAGTAATGATTACAAATATGCAAGTTATGTAGAAAGTGTTTTTGGCCGATTACAGGTAACATAAATAGCTACAGTGTAGGTAATGATTTGCCGCGGTGTTTTTAAGGTCTGACTACGACACTGATTTTAAGTCAATATATTTGACATTACGGATTTGTTCGTAGAATCATCGTACATGTAGTTAAACATTTATAAATCTTAGCATATTTTCTTTTATAATAAACAGTCCTTTGTGTTACCACGTCCTTTCAACATATCAGCAATTAAACTCCAGCGGCGGTAGGATCAACCACCATTATGTATACACAGGGAGTACGTCATATGACGTACTCCCTGGTATACACTGCAGTTATATAGTATTTCATCTGCTTCAATATAAGGGTTTAAGCATTCTGACCAATCACAAATCTTATTTTTACAGGTACAAGCTATAAATAGATGCATCAGAATTCAAATTTGACCATTATGAATAATAGTTTTGTTTTAAATAGTACAGAAAACAAAAACATTATATAACTATTTTGATATATCAACATACAGTAATGTTTAGTGTATTTACATGCCAAATGGTTTAGAAAATGCTTTATTATTTAGAAATTTGTGAATAAACCTCTCTGAGTTGCATAATGTAAAACATGATCAGAAAAGTTTCTCTGGGGCCATTTTGGGTTTTATACTCAACCTGGCAATTAAACATAACCAATTAGAATATACAGAGAGTAATACAAATGGCAAGTCGTTTAAATAACAACCATCTGGTAGATGATAACGCTGGCTACATGTAGGTCATAACTGTGTTACGTTGCTCGGTGGCGCATGTACAATTATTCATTTAGGCGTCGTGAGTATATATATCATTTTTAAGCGTCGTGAGTATATATATATATATATATATCATTTTCTTGTAAGCTGAATCTATAATGAACAAAATAAGTTAAGCACGATATTTTAGGTACATCGATTAAACATGTGAACATTAATATAACTGTTTGAAGCATTTAGAAATGCTAGGTAAGAATGTGATTTTCAAATATTGTGTTATTTTATTATTTTCTAAAAGTAGTATCAGAATAACCTCCCATATAATAATAAAAAAAACTTAATTCGTTATACAAACGTATAGATGAGAACGATTTTTGAGAACCTATGCAAGCATGTTCTCTACATATTTGCTTTATTTTTATCACCGACTTTGTTTACAAGCAACTCATTAAAGATGAATGTCCACCCATTTTTTGTAGTATTATTAATTGACAAGTTTAACTCTTAACATTATATGAACATTTCTTGATAGTCTCGGAGAGAATCATATATAGAAAACCGCTACTAAGTTGCATATAAACATACGTATTATTTGCATGACGTATATACTACTTTTACCACTGCGTGACTGCACGGGGAAAAGAGGTAGATCTGAATTGTATAGCTGCACAACTAGTGCCAGATAATTGATATAAATACATTTACCTTGTTCAAAGTTTTCTACGTCATCAAATAAAATCTTATTTTCACTTTTCACAAATATTGCAGTGTGTGAATTGTAAACATATATTGTTGCGTATTGATTTTCGATTTAAATAACCATAACAATGTTCATGAAACAAAACGTGGCCGGAGAACTTTAAAATCAGACCCTTTATCACGCTACGATACTCTACACTGCTAAGGACAATTGGAGGTCACGTCAGATTGACCTTACGATTAGCCAATCAGATTTCATCCTACAGGATCACTCGGTATATACTGCTTGACTGCGCATGTCGCGTTTCAGTGAAACGCTGTAGAGCAGTCTATGCTCGGTATTGATAGGGACAATGTCCGTAGCATTTAGTATAAATTCCGTTGAAAAACATAACACACCAGTCATTATTGAATATTTACTGGACAAAAAACAAAAAAGATTGTTAATGGAATTCAATAGCGGTACAAAAAACATATGATACCGATTCGTGGGGTTGAACCCACACTATAATTACATTGCGGGTAATAATTATAGAACGTTGCAATAGTCGACCTCGTTATCAACTGAGCTAAGCGTGCCAGACGTACTAAGACATACTATTTAGAAAACTAATGTCGTAATAATCTCGGTAGAATATATACTTTTTAGATACTGTTCCGAGTGTTTTCAAAGCACATGATTTCTTCGTATTCATGCATTTAGAACACTTCTTGGAATTTATCGTGCAATCCACAGCAATAGCACACAAACACTTTATTTATTTTTTTGGATATAGATCTATGTGTTTTATGCGGATTTTTTTAGTTGTCATGAATATTGATTAGATGAAAGGTCGATCTGACGTGTCATCCAAGGCAGTGTTGTCAGATCCTATAGCGGAGGTATCAACGCGTAATTAGGATATGATTGTAATGAGATTGGTTTACAAATGACTTTTTAGCATTATTAATTGTCATATCTATGTGACCCTAACATACAAGGCTTCGTATCTCGATATTACATGCATTTTATCGTGGACTTATATATTTTACGCTAAATTATTTTGCTCAGTATATATTCAACTACGAGTAGTTATATTACCAATATATACAGTGTATATTCAACTACTAGTAGTTATATTACCAATATATACAGTGTATATTCAACTACTAGTAGTTATATTACCAATATATACAGTGTATATTCAACTACGAGTAGTTATATTACCAATATATACAGTGTATATTCAACTACTAGTAGTTATATTACCAATATATACAGTGTATATTCAACTACGAGTAGTTATATTACCAATATATACAGTGTATATTCAACTACTAGTAGTTATATTACCAATATATACAGTGTATATTCAACTACTAGTAGTTATATTACCAATATATACAGTGTATATTCAACTACTAGTAGTTATATTACCAATATATACAGTGTATATTCAACTACGAGTAGTTATATTACCAATATATACAGTGTATATTCAACTACGAGTAGTTATATTACCAATATATACAGTGTATATTCAACTACTAGTAGTTATATTACCAATATATACAGTGTATATTCAACTACGAGTAGTTATATTACCAATATATACAGTGTATATTCAACTACTAGTAGTTATATTACCAATATATACAGTGTATATTCAACTACGAGTAGTTATATTACCAATATATACAGTGTATATTCAACTACTAGTAGTTATATTACCAATATATACAGTGTATATTCAACTACTAGTAGTTATATTACCAATATATACAGTGTATATTCAACTACGAGTAGTTATATTACCAATATATACAGTGTATATTCAACTACTAGTAGTTATATTACCAATATATACAGTGTGGTCATGGCCATATGACACTTACGACCTTAGGATTTATTGTTACTTTCTTTAATTGCCTATGTGCTATGATGTTACCCTTGACATCTAATATATGATGTTACCCTTGACATCTAATATATGATGTTACCCTTGACATCTAATATAACTGGTAATATGACATTGTATATTGACTACTCTATTTATTCCACTGATATACAATATAGTGTTGTATCACAGGTAGTAAATCAATGACTGCATATTTTTAGTTTGTCCTTTGTGTGATCCTTTGTACGAACAGATACGTAAACTTAATGTTAAGAAATAGTACTACAGACATCCAAGTGTTTTTAAATTTATTCAACTAATGCAAACTTCTCTTTATGTTTGTTCTCTTGTTTCCCTTTCTGCCAATTAAGTCATCGAGTACTTGCTTTGTGGCTTTCTAGGATTTTGTTTTTTATATTCATATATACATGTTCATTTATGTTATCTACTTATAGTGTCTATTCTTCTGGGAATACAGCCTGGCGGGGATATCTCTATTTACAATACGGAGAGATTTAGTGTTTAACCTAATTTATAAACCAATCAGATGGCCTCAGAATTTCAATCTCAACACTGCGGGCTCGACTTGTAAGTGAGGAAGTGTCGATTCTTACGAGTGGCCGGAGGTGTACAGTACTGGTTCTACCCAGGACAAGTGGGTGGTCTGCCTGACCGTCATATATAACCTTACATGTGTTGAACATATAAAACATCATACACCCAATCATATAACAATCATACAAACAAACAAACAAACAAACAAACAAACAAACAAACAAACAAACAAACAAAAATAATTTCAAATACTGGATACATTTGTTTATGAAGAATTTATTCCCGTCGCTTTTGTATAGGATAGAAGCCATGCAGAGAAATCTTCACCATTAAGAAACCGAAAGGGAGGGAGCGTAGCGACCGACCGCGCTTTCTTAATGGTGAAGATTTCTCTTCATATACTCTATCCGGCTTAGTGTTTACCATAGGTGTTATCGATAGTCTCTATATAGGCCACGCTCTTCACCGCGAAAACTGTTAATAGTAAAATCTTCATGAATAAATGGTGCGAGTATTTGAAAATCTGAGACACCTGATTGGTTGAAAAAGTAGGGTAAACGCTAACAATTGATAACGTGTGTTTTCAATATTTAGCTTCTGTCACAATCAGTCATTTGTGATTAACATGTTATCAAGTCTGTATTTATTATTCAAGAGTAGCATTGTCCAGATAAAAGTGTAAACATGTAAAACTGGATGTTGCATGAAAATATGCAACATCATTTGAGTTCAATTTGTTTTATCTATCAACCGTCATATATGGCCTAACATGAACATATTTTTAATAGATGTTTTTTTTCTTTTTCAGAAAACCAAAGATGAACCTCGTGGCAGCGGTTTTCGTAATAGTTGTTATGCTAGAAGCAGTTCTTGGACAAGGTAAAATGTTGACTTGTCTAACAATAAAGTTACATATTAAATTGGCATTCGTTAAAACTCGGCCTATCCCGTCATCCGTGTGTGTTTCGACAGTTCGGTATGTTTAAACTCGTGACATTTTGTTAGCCGGAAGGCATCCAGACAAAAAATAGTGCACAGTTGGTATATAAACAATATGTCCGTTAGTCACACGTGTTGATGTATGATGTTTGTTATTTACAATTTAGATGATTCAGTTTGTTTCACTGCTTTCATGTAAATAAACTATAGACGGAGCAATCGGCTAAATGCCATTAAGAAACGTTGATGATAACTTTGAATTTGAATGCAAATTTCTTTTGGAGACTTAGACTCGCCATGCTAGTATGACGTATTCAATATGGAGACCTTTTAGATACATTCAAGATATGCTTCAAAGAAGTGATCGAGATGTTCCGAGTGATTAAATTAGTGTACAATACATTAATTATTATCGTATAAATGTACATGCATATTCAACAAGAACGTTAAGACATTACATTTAAATATGTATCCATTATGATCAATCATGACTCCATTAAGATCAATCATGACTCCATTATAATTAATCATTCCTACCAACTACTGTTCGCGAGTGGAACTCATTACCTCAAGATATTAGAGACACAGATTCCATTCATTTATTTAAACGTTATTTGAATCGCAATATCATACAACCGCCCAAATACTTTTACTCATACAACCGCCCAAATACTTTTACTCATACAACCGCCCAAATACTTTTACTCATACAACCGCCCAAATACTTTTACTCATACAACCGCCCAAATACTTTTACTCATACAACCGCCCAAATACTTTTACTCATACAACCGCCCAAATACTTTTACTCATACAACCGCCCAAATACTTTTACTCATACAACCGCCCAAATACTTTTACGTCGGAAATAGAAAAGAACACATTCTACACACACGTTCACGTACCCATTGTAATTCAATGAACCTCTATCTGTTTCAGAAAAATATAATCACATCCCCGTTATGTGATCACTGTCATAGTGATAGTATTGAAGATAACCAAAAAATTTTCTTCACTTGTCCTGCTTACAACGAAATACGTACTCCCTTAACCCGTTATGTACAGTTATCCTCGAAACACTTTTATACGGTAATCAGTCGCTAAGTTATGATACTCTAACGTTTCAATCTTTGAGGCTGTTAAAAGGTATATAATAAAAAGCAAACGCTTCTAATCTGGCAGAGTTTGTAAATGTAATTGATGTCTGTGGTTGCCCATCAATGTTGCTGTGTCTCATGGAGTACTCCGCCTTCTGATCCCTAGTGTCACCCGTTATAATCCTGTGTCTCATGGAGTACTCCGCCTTCTGATCCCCAGTGTCACCCGTTATTATCCTGTGTCTCATGGAGTACTCCGCCTTCTGATCCCTAGTGTCACCCGTTATTATCCTGTGTCTCATGGAGTACTCCGTCTTCTGATCCCCAGTGTCACCCGTTATTATCCTGTGTCTCATGGAGTACTCCGCCTTCTGATCCCTAGTGTCACCCGTTATTATCCTGTGTCTCATGGAGTACTCCGCCTTCTGATCCCCATGGTCACCCGTTATTATCCTGTGTCTCATGGAGTACTCCGCCTTCTGATCCCTAGTGCCACCCGTTATTATCCTGTGTCTCATGGAGTACTCCGCCTTCTGATCCCTAGTGTCACCCGTTATTGTCCTGTGTCTCATGGAGTACTCCGCCTTCTGATCCCCAGTGTCACCCGTTATTGTCCTGTGTCTTATGGAGTACTCCGCCTTCTGATCCCCAGTGCCACCCGTTATTATGCTGTGTCTCATGGAGTACTCCGCCTTCTGATCCCTAGTGTCACCCATTTTTGTCCTGTGTCTCATGGAGTACTCCGCCTTCTGATCCCCAGTGTCACCCGTTATTATCCTGTGTCTCATGGAGTACTCCGCATTCTGATCCCCAGTGTCACCCGTTATTATCCTGTGTCTCATGGAGTACTCCGCCTTCTGACCCCTAGTGTCACCCGTTATTATCCTGTGTCTCATGGAGTACTCCGCCTTCTGATCCCCAGTGTCACCCGTTATTATCCTGTGTCTCATGGAGTACTCCGCCTTCTGATCCCCAGTGTCACCCGTTATTATCCTGTGTCTCATGGAGTACTCCGCCTTCTGATCCCCAGTGTCACCCGTTATTATCCTGTGTCTCATGGAGTACTCCGCCTTCTGATCCCTAGTGTCACCCGTTATTATCCTGTGTCTCATGGAGTACTCCGCCTTCTGATCGCCAGTGTCACCCGTTATTATCCTGTGTCTCATGGAGTACTCCGCTTTCTGATCGCCAGTGTCACCCGTTATTATCCTGTGTCTCATGGAGTACTCCGCTTTCTGATCCCTAGTGTCACCCGTTATTACCCTGTGTCTCATGGAGTACTCCGCCTTCTGATCCCTAGTGTCACCCGTTATTATCCTGTGTCTCATGGAGTACTCCGCCTTCTGATCCCTAGTGTCACCCGTTATTATCCTGTGTCTCATGGAGTACTCCGCCTTCTGATCCCCAGTGTCACCCGTTATTATCCTGTGTCTCATGGAGTACTCCGCTTACTGATCCCTAGTGTCACCCGTTATTATCCTGTGTCTCATGGAGTACTCCGCCTTCTGATCCCTAGTGTCACCCGTTATTATCCTGTGTCTCATGGAGTACTCCGCCTTCTGATCCCTAGTGTCACCCGTTATTATCCCGTGTCTCATGGAGTACTCCGCCTTCTGATCCCCAGTGTCACCCGTTATTATCCTGTGTCTCATGGAGTACTCCGCCTTCTGATCCCTAGTGCCACCCGTTATTGTCCTGTGTCTCATGGAGTACTCCGCCTTCTGATCCCTAGTGTCACCCGTTATTGTCCTGTGTCTCATGGAGTACTCCGCCTTCTGATCCCCAGTGTCACCCGTTATTGTCCTGTGTCTTATGGAGTACTCCGCCTTCTGATCCCCAGTGCCACCCGTTATTATGCTGTGTCTCATGGAGTACTCCGCCTTCTGATCCCTAGTGTCACCCATTTTTGTCCTGTGTCTCATGGAGTACTCCGCCTTCTGATCCCCAGTGTCACCCGTTATTATCCTGTGTCTCATGGAGTACTCCGCATTCTGATCCCCAGTGTCACCCGTTATTATCCTGTGTCTCATGGAGTACTCCGCCTTCTGACCCCTAGTGTCACCCGTTATTATCCTGTGTCTCATGGAGTACTCCGCCTTCTGATCCCCAGTGTCACCCGTTATTATCCTGTGTCTTATGGAGTACTCCGCCTTCTGATCCCCAGTGTCACCCGTTATTATCCTGTGTCTCATGGAGTACTCCGCCTTCTGATCCCCAGTGTCACCCGTTATTATCCTGTGTCTCATGGAGTACTCCGCCTTCTGATCCCTAATGTCACCCGTTATTATCCTGTGTCTCATGGAGTACTCCGCCTTCTGATCCCCAGTGTCACCCGTTATTATCCTGTGTCTCATGGAGTACTCCGCTTTCTGATCCCTAGTGTCACCCGTTATTATCCTGTGTCTCATGGAGTACTCCGCCTTCTGATCCCTAGTGTCACCCGTAATTATCCTGTGTCTCATGGAGTACTCCGCCTTCTGATCCCTAGTGTCACCCGTTATTATCCTGTGTCTCATGGAGTACTCCGCCTTCTGATCCCCAGTGTCACCCGTTATTATCCTGTGTCTCATGGAGTACTCCGCTTTCTGATCCCTAGTGTCACCCGTTATTATCCTGTGTCTCATGGAGTACTCCGCCTTCTGATCCCCAGTGTCACCCGTTATTATCCTGTGTCTCATGGAGTACTCCGCCTTCTGATCCCTAGTGTCACCCGTTATTATCCTGTGTCTCATGGAGTACTCCGCCTTCTGATCCCCAGTGTCACCCGTTATTATCCTGTGTCTCATGGAGTACTCCGCTTTCTGATCCCCAGTGTCACCCGTTATTATCCTGTGTCTCATGGAGTACTCCGCCTTCTGATCCCCAGTGTCACCCGTTATTATCCTGTGTCTCATGGAGTACTCCGCCTTCTGATCCCCAGTGTCACCCGTTATTATCCTGTGTCTCATGGAGTACTCCGCCTTCTGATCCCTAGTGTCACCCGTTATTATCCTGTGTCTCATGGAGTACTCCGCCTTCTGATCCCCAGTGTCACCCGTTATTATCCTGTGTCTCATGGAGTACTCCGCCTTCTGATCCCCAGTGTCACCCGTTATTATCCTGTGTCTCATGGAGTACTCCGCCTTCTGATCCCCAGTGTCACCCGTTATTATCCTGTGTCTCATGGAGTACTCCGCCTTCTGATCCCCAGTGTCACCCGTTATTATCCTGTGTCTCATGGAGTACTCCGCCTTCTGATCCCCAGTGTCACCCGTTATTATCCTGTGTCTCATGGAGTACTCCGCCTTCTGATCCCTAGTGTCACCCGTTATTATCCTGTGTCTCATGGAGTACTCCGCCTTCTGATCCCTAGTGTCACCCGTTATTATCCTGTGTCTCATGGAGTACTCCGCCTTCTGATCCCTAGTGTCACCCGTTATTATCCTGTGTCTCATGGAGTACTCCGCCTTCTGATCCCTAGTGTCACCCGTTATTATCCTGTGTCTCATGGAGTACTCCGCCTTCTGATCCCTAGTGTCACCCGTTATTATCCTGTTATCCAACAAGACGATATGCAGTCCTCTTTATTTTCCTTTTTCCTTTTTTTTTTTATTATTATATATACTGTTTTTTACTCTTTTTTTTTTGGAGTGGATATACCTCTTGTTCTGATTACTTTTTGTTTATGTTTTCCTTCACCATCTATCTTCATATTTCTTTAATTCCTTTTTGTATGTTTTTTTTCCGTTTTAATTTGTTTAAGCAAATATTAACTTAATATTAAGCCAATGTGGCACTGAATAATTATAATAATTCTACCAATTGGTTCATATATATGTATGTTCTGTAGCTGTTAATATATACTTGAATTGTAAACACGTTTACGAAGAAGAGGAACTTTATAAGTTTTCTTTCGTTCAAATCCTTTACTTAATGTACTGTTAAATGTATTTATGCACGAATTCGAAACAAAATCTGTTTAAACCAATCATGACTGTACAATGGCCGTTCCCTAGAATTCGTATACTGTACAGCGGTCTCGGTAGTTCGGATGGTAAGGCTTTTTCTTGCATAGGTACCGGTTACGGTTATCCGCATTTTATATGGGTGATGTAAAGTCTGATCTTACACATACGGGAAGATAACAGTCACGCGCTGATATTAACAATGACAGAAATTTGCATGACGTCATTGTGTAAATTGTGAAACGCTAGCACATGTAGTTGGCGACATCAACGCGCAGAATGATATTTTTAGAAGCCGTGAATACTATTCTAAGCGACACATTATTATTCGACCTGAACACATGGATAGAATTTTGATAAACGTTTTTTTAGTGTAATTTGTCGTTATTTGGCGGGTTAGTTCCTTCAAATGTATCATGGTAATAATTATCATCTGAACGATCAAATACTCCTATGTTTGACAAATGAAACATCTTAATGATGTATCATGTATGGCGTAATGTATTTGTACAGACAGTGACAGGTGTCAAAGTTACACATGAACAGACAATTAGACTCAAACCCTCGGGGACATTGGCTGTATGTCGAATACTGCTGTTTTTGTGTTTTACTGCGTTAACATTTTAAAAGAAATATTTTGTTTTTGAGTACGTGTTTTTGTTTGACTGTTCTTCGAATGTTACATTTTCTTCGACGTAAACATTAACTATTTTTAAATAAAAAATAATCCCAACAAATATGTAACCATTACTGTTGGGTGTACATACCGTCTGGCATGCACACAATGCTTAAAGTTCCCAGATAGTTCACGATTTTAAAATGGCTAGGGTTGACGGGTTTAGAGTTTGGTGAATTGTTATGTTCTTGAAACGTATCAAAACGATATAAAATCTAGTCTGGATTATTTGCGACGCTTGCTTAATATTTTCAAGACAAAAGTCTAGAAAATTCCTTCTAATTTGTTTTTAACGCGGCAGCCATTCTCCTAGGTTCTGGTATTGTTTATGATTTGATGATACAGACGCACCTTCTATCCAAGATGTACAGAACGGCAGAAAAACAATACATTAATAGATAAACGAAGAGAGAAACTTTATCATTATACCATACCTAAATTTGAATGTTCAAGAATAATTTAATACAAAAATAATAATTACGGACATGTGCTTCCGGTTTCAAATTTGTTTCTGCACAAAGGATCAAGACGTTTGTATATACAATCAAGCGTCGATATACAATCAAGCGTCGAAGGTGATCAAGACTATATAAAGTATATCTATCTTATTAGTCTTATCACTGGATGAACGGTTGCTTAGTTAATAGAAAACATCCAAAAATAGTTTACTTTCATTTGATAGATACTGTTTTTTACTGTATATATACTGTAGCACAGTAGCACACTATATCTATACAGTAGCACACTATATATATATACAGTAGCACACTATATATATATACAGTAGCACACTATATATATACAGTAGCGCACTATATATATACAGTAGCACACTATATATATATACAGTAACACACTATATGAGCCGAAACACGCGAAAACGAACCTTCAGACAAAATTTTGATATTTTATATTTTTTTATGTTTATGAAACACGTTGATTTTTCCTTTAAAAATATCTTTATTTCATGTTGATATCATAATTAAAAATGATTTTATCTCAATTTGAAAATTAAAGATTGTATTAACCAATAATTTCGACGTTGACGTCGGCGTCTTGGACGATGTCGTTGATTAAATAACAACAAAAAACATAAACAATTACCATTTTCTATAGCATCAACTATTTATATTAAGAAAACATATTCCCTATGATATAATAATAAAGTAAAACACGGAAGTGACGAGAAATGATTAGTAATTAATTGATTACCGGCCGACGTCATAAATTGTTACTTTATGACGTTGTCGTTTAAACGTCCGAAGGGACGTTTTCGCGTGTTTCGGCTCATATATATACAGTAGCACACTATATATATATACAGTAGCATTTTCATGAAAAACTAATTTGTTCATATCTGTTTTTCAGGTTATCCTCAGAGATTTCGCCATGGACAAGGGCTATCACAAGGTATTCGCCATGGACAAGGGCTATCACAAGGTATTCGCCATGGACAAGGGCTATCACAAGGTATTGGAAAATCACCAACGTGTTCGACAAACATTTACTGAGTAAAAAAAAAGAAAGTGTGCACATCTATTTTTGGAAATATTCAAAACTTTGTAATGAAAAATTTAGCCGAATAAGTTTTGAAATATACAAAATGTATGCAGTATTAACTTTGTACGAAAAGTTCCTTTGCTAACAGAGGTTTTGTTTCTCAAAGTAAAAAAGTTGAATGTTTCGCGTGCATCTTTATGGGAAAACACTCATCTTGTTGATTGCTGGTTTTCTGGAATTTCTAATGAATGCCACACTTCTAACTAAATTTCAAATGAATGCCACACTTCTAACTAAATTTCGAATGAATGCCACACTTCTAACTAAATTTCTAATGAATGCCACACTTCTAACTAAATTTCGAATGAATGCCACACTTCTATCTAAATTTCTAATGAATGCCACACTTCTAACTAAATTTCGAATGAATGCCACACTTCTAACTAAATTTCGAATGAATGCCACACTTCTAACTAAATTTCTAATGAATGCCACACTTCTAACTTCTTGTCAAACATAAAGTTAAGATGTTTAAACACATGCATGACGTACAAGTTTACATGTATTATTCGTAATGAGGCTGATTCACACTTTCTGTTTTGACTCGGTAGATGTTCTTCGGAAGCATTAACACGTGTACTGAACACACTTCGTACTTGGTATGTCGCGAATATTGACCAAGGTTTGGGCACTACCCCTGTCCTTAGAAAGTAATCATAAAAGGAGTACAGACCAAGGTCACACTATCTGTCCTTAGGAGATATAGACCATGGTAGCACATAGGAATTATAGAAGTACAGACCAAGGTATATGACACTATCTGTTCTTAGGAAATATAGACTAAGGTATTTGAAACTATCTGTTTTTAGGAAGTATAGACCAAGGAAGTATAGAAGTACAGATCAAGGTATATGACTCAATCTGTTCTTAGGAAGTATAGACCAAGATAGTAAATAGGAAGTATAGAAGAAAAGACCAGGGTATATGACAGTATCTGTCCTTATGAAATATAGACCAAGGTAGCACATAGGAAGTACAAAGTACAGACCAAGGTATATGACACTATCTGTTTTAGGAAGTATAGACCAAGGTAGTAAATAGAAAGTATAGAAGAAGAGACCAGGGTATATGACAGAATCTGTCCTTAGAAAATATAGACCAAGGTAGCACATAGGAAGTATAGAAGTATAGACCAAGGTATATTACACTATATGTCCTTACGAAGTATATACTAAGGTATTTGACACTATCCGTTCTTAGGTACCGACCAAGATAGTACGCAGGAAGTATAGAAGTACGGACTAAGATATTCGAAACAATCTGTTTTTAGGAAGTATAGACCAATGTAGTACATAGGAATTATAGAAATACAGACCAAGGTATATGACACTATCTTTTTTTAGGAAGTATAGACCAAGGTAGTAATTAGGAAGTGCAGAAGTACAGACCAATGTATATGACACTATCTGTTTTTTAGGAAGTATAGACCAAGGTAGTAATTAGGAAGTGCAGAAGTACAGACCAATGTATATGACACTATCTGTTTTTTAGGAAGTATAGACCAAGGTAGTAATTAGGAAGTGCAGAAGTACAGACCAATGTATATGACACTATCTGTTTTTTAGGAAGTATAGACCAAGGTAGTAATTAGGAAGTGCAGAAGTACAGACCAATGTATATAACACTATCTGTCTTTAGGAAATATAGGCAAAGGTAGAAAATATGAAGTATAGAAGGAAAGACCAAGGTAGTACATAGGAACTACAGAAGTGAAGACCAAGGTATATGCACAGGCGCCCCCTACAGGAGATAGAGAGAGAGAGAGAGAGAGAGAGAGAGAGAGAGAGGGATAGAGAGAAGAAGAAATTGTTTTGTAGTATATGTATATGCACTCCTTAATGGCGCGTGAGTGTCGTGTGACGGATTCGTAAATCTTTTTGTGCAGACCTCCTTCTTGTCTGTGATGTTTTGTAATTGTTGATGGATTTCCACGTCAGTAGAGCATATTTTGGTAAATCAATGTTGCAGAAACGAAGAAAAATGTATACCTGATCCAATCGCTGAGTGACATTTACGCACGGACCATTAAAGAGTAATGGTAACAATTCCGAAAAAAACTGATTGTGAAATAAGCTTCCAGCCTTTTATTTATGTATACATATACTACAACACAATTTCTTCTCCTCTCTATCCCTCTTCCATTTCTCCTTTAGGGGGCGCCTGTGGGTATATGACACTATCTGTTCTTAGGAAGTATAGACTAAGGTATTTGAAACTATCTGTTTTTAGGAAGTATCGATCAAGGTAGTACATAGGAAGTATAGAAGTACAGACCAAGGTATATTACACTATCTGTTTTTAGGAAGTATAGACCAAGGTAGTAAATAGGCAGTATAGAAGTACAGACCAAGGTTGTACGTAGGAAGTATAGAAGTACAGACCAAGGTATATGCCACTATCTGTCCTTAGGAAGTATAGACCAAGGTAGTAAATAGGAAGTATAGAAGTACAGACCAAGGTATATGACACAATCTGTCCTTAGGAAATATAGACCAAGGTAGTAAATAAGAAGCATAGAAGTACATACCAAGGTATATGACACTATATGTTCTTAGGAAATATAGACCAAGGTAGTAAATAGCAAGTATAGAAGTACATATCAAAGTATAGAATAAGGTCTATGACAATATCTGTCATTAGGAAGTATAGAATAAGGTATATGACAATATCTGTCCTTAGGAAGTATAGAATAAGGTATAAGACAATATCTGTACTTAGGAAGTATAGAAACGGGTATAAGACAATATCTGTACTTAGGAAGTATAGAATAAGGTATATGACAATATCTGTCCTTAGGAAGTATAGAATAAGGTATAAGACAATATCTGTACTTAGGAAGTATAGAAACGGGTATAAGACAATATCTGTACTTAGGAAGTATAGAATAAGGTATATGACAATATCTGTCATTAGGAAGTATAGAATAAGGTATAAGACAATATCTGTCATTAGGACGTATAGAATAAGGTCTATGACAATATCTGTACTTAGGAAGTATAGAATAAGGTATATGACAATATCTGTACTTAAGAAGTATAAAAAAGGGTCTATGACAGTATCTGTACTTAGGAAGTATAGAATAAGGTATAAGACAATATCTGTCCTTAGGAAGTATAGAATAAGGTATATGACAATATCTGTACTTAGGAAGTATAGAATAAGGTATAAGACAATATCTGTACTTAGGAAGTATAGAATAAGGTATAAGACAATATCTGTCCTTAGGAAGTATAGAATAAGGTATATGACAATATCTGTACTTAAGAAGTATAAAAAAGGGTCTATGACAGTATCTGTACTTAGGAAGTATAGAATAAGGTATAAGACAATATCTGTCATTAGGAAGTATAGAATTAGGTATATGACAATATCTGTCATTAGGAAGTATAGAAAAAGGTATAAGACACTATCTGTACTTAGGAAGTATAGAAAAGGGTCTATGACAGTATTTGTCATTAGGAAGTATAGAATAAGGTATAAGGCAATATCTGTCATTAGGAAGTATAGAAAAGGGTCTAAGACAATATCTGTACTTAGGAAGTATAGAATAAGGTATGTGACAATATCTGTACTTAGGAAGTAAAGAAAAGGGTATAAGACAATATCTGTACTTAGGAAGTATAGAATAAGGTATAAGACAATATCTGTACTTAAGAAGTATAGAAAAGGGTCTAATACAATATCTGTACTTAGGAAGTATAGAATAAGGTATAAGACAATATCTGTCATTAGGAAGTATAGAATAAGGTATATGACAATATCTGTACTTAGGAAGTATAGAAAAGGGTATATGACAATATCTGTACTTAGGAAGTATAGAATAAGGTATAAGACAATATCTGTACTTAGGAAGTATAGAAAAGGGTCTATGACAGTATCTGTACTTAGGAAGTATAGAAAAGGGTCTATGACAATATCTGTACCTTGGAAGTATAGAAAAGGGTATAAGACAATATCTGTCCTTAGGAAGTATAGAATAAGGTCTATGACACTATCTGTACTTAGGAAGTATAGAATAAGGTGTATGACAATATCTGTACTTAGGAAGTATAGAATAAGGTATATGACAATATCTGTACTTAAGAAGTATAAAAAAGGGTCTATGACAGTATCTGTACTTAGGAAGTATAGAATAAGGTATAAGACAATATCTGTCATTAGGAAGTATAGAATAAGGTATATGACAATATCTGTCATTAGGAAGTATAGAAAAAGGTATAAGACACTATCTGTACTTAGGAAGTATAGAAAAGGGTCTATGACAGTATTTGTCATTAGGAAGTATAGAATAAGGTATAAGGCAATATCTGTCATTAGGAAGTATAGAAAAGGGTCTATGACAATATCTGTACTTAGGAAGTATAGAAAAGGGTATATGAAAATATCTGTACTTAGGAAGTATAGAAAAGGGTCTATGACAATATCTGTACTTAGGAAGTATAGAATAAGGTATAAGACAATATCTGTCCTTAGGAAGTATAGAATAAGGTCTATGACAGTATCTGTACTTAGGAAGTATAGAATAAGGTGTATGACAATATCTGTACTTAGGAAGTATAGAATTAGGTCTATGACAATATCTGCCCTTAGAGAGTATAGACTAAGGTAGTTCATAGGAAGTATAGAAGTACAGACCAAGGTATCTGTGCTTAGGAAGTATGACACTATCTGTCCTTAGAAAATATAGAATAAGGTAGTACATAGGAAGTATAGAAGTACAGACCAAGGTATATGGCACTATCCTTAGGAAATATAGACCAAGGTAGTAAACAGACCAAGGTATAATACACAATATTTTCTTAGGAAGTGATCACAAAAGAAATATAGACCAAGGTCTATGACACTATCTGTCCTTAGGAAGTACAGACCAATGTATATGACACTATCTGTTTTTAGGGAATATGGACCAAGGTATATGACACTATCTGTTAGACGAAGATAGTAAATAGGAAGTATAGAAGTATAGACCAAGGTATATAACACTATCTGTCCTTGGGAAGTATAGACCAAGGTATATGACACTATCTGTTTTTAGGGAATATGGACCAAGGTATATGACACTATCTGTTAGACGAAGATAGTAAATAGGAAGTATAGAAGTATAGACCAAGGTATATGACACTATATGTCCTTAGGAAGTACAGACCAAGGTATATGACACTATCTGTACGTAGGAAGTATAGACCAAGGTTTATGACACTATCTGTCCTTGGGAAGTATAGACTATGGTATATAACACTATCTGTCCTTAGGAAATATCGAGTTAGACGAAGATAGTAAATAGGAAGTATAGAAGTATAGACCAAGGTATATGACACTATCTGTCCTTGGGAAGTATAGACCATGGTATATGACACTATATGTCCTTGGGAAGTATAGACCAAGGTATATGACACTATCTGTTAGACGAAGATAGTAAATAGGAAGTATAGAAGTATAGACCAAGGTATATGACACTATCTGTTAGACGAAGATAGTAAATAGGAAGTATAGAAGTATAGACCAAGGTATATAACACTATCTGTCCTTGGGAAGTATAGACCAAGGTATATAGCACTATATGTCCTTGGGAAGTATAGACCAAGGTATATGACACTATATGTCCTTGGGAAGTATAGACCAAGGTATATAACACTATCTGTCCTTGGGAAGTATAGACCAAGGTATATGACACTATATGTCCTTGGGAAGTATAGACCATGGTATATAACACTATCTGTCCTTGGGAAGTATAGACCATGGTATATGACACTATCTTTATCTGCGTTTTAGAACAAAGTTCAAATGGTCCGTTCTTTGTTTACCATACGATACGATTTTGATAATTCGTTTACTGCCTTCCAAGTTTTTCAAAACTTTCAATAATCATGATTATTTGGTTGTAGGCCTTCATTCCTTTTAATTACTTTGTGAATGTATGCATTCAAGTCAAACTACTTTTTGTGTGTTTGTCCTAGGATTTGGACAAAGTCGTGGTCTCGGAAGTCGTGGTCACGGATTGGGTCAAGGTCGTAGATTAGACATAGATCCATTTGGCCGACAATCATCTGGAGAGCCGGCAGAGATCAGACGCCTTCTCGGCAGCACAGTCCTCGGCAGGGAAATGAGAATGGGGGAATTCGGTAAGTAAATAAACAAAGACTTCTGTTGGATTGGCCAACACACGTTTCAACGCACTTGCTAAAAATCGATTTGGTTGACGCTCAAGAGGGCAGTCCTCAGTTTCGCATGATGTCCAACGGTGTAAATCAGACTAAGCATCTTTTAGATCCATGGATGGTAGTAATACTAATTATACAGTGCGTGTTTGCTGTTCTTTTTTGAGTTTTGAGTACCTATAACTTTATTTTGATAGAGTCAAAAATGCGTTTTTTTGAGTTTTATGGAGGCTGTAAATAGAACAATACGAAACTATCAAGATTAATTCCTTAAAAAGTCGGTGGAGGTATGTAACAGATATGTAAGAGCACGATGAGAGCAGAAACGACCCTTATATGCTTATGATTTGTTTTAGCTCACCTGATCCGAAGGCTCGAATGTGAGCTATTGCGATCGCTTTTCGTCCGTCGTCCGTCGTCTGTCGTCGTTGTCGTCGTCGCTCGTCGTCCTCGTTAACTTTTGCTTCAAACGACTTATCCTCAGAAACCGCTTTGCCAATTTGGACCAATTAGGTCAATGCGACATCCAAGATGGCCGTCATTACCATATATGTTTAAAACTTTAACAAATCTCAATAACCACTGAACACATTTCGAAAGCGTTTTTTTCTTTATTAATAGTCACTAAACGACTATAAACATTTTACAGTAAAATACATAGGTGGTCCAACATTTGTATATAGAGATTATGCATCTTTTGCATAGATTTGCATAGGGAGAAACCTAAACAACATTTTTCTCAGAAACCGCTTGGCAATTTTGACCAAATTGTATATGTATGATACTGAGGTCAGTGCCGTTCAAAGTTGTACAACTTAGGTCAATGAGACATCCAAGATGGCCATCATTACCACACATAGTCAAAACCTTAAACACTCTTCTTCTGAACAGATTTCGACAGTTTGTCATTTTCTTTATTAATGATCGCTAACCACTAGACTAACAACAAGTCATACACATACAGTCCCCAGGTTAAAAAATGACCGCGCCCTGGGAGTTTACATGCATAGTAATGCGTCTTAGTACTCTTCTTACTATGTATAAATGCATAGCAAGATGCATAGTAAATTGTAGACGTACTATTCGAACCATTGTACCAATGTATTATAAAGCTCCAAAGCACTATTCGAACCATTGTACTTATGTATTATAAAGCGCCTTAGTACTATTCGAACCATTGTACAGATGCATAGTAAAGCGTCTAAGTTATATTCGTACCATTGTAAAGATGCATAGTAAAGCGTCTAAGTACCATTCGAACCATTGTACAGATGCATAGTAAAGCGTCTAAGTACTAATCGTACCATTGTACAGATGCATAGTAAAGCGTCTAAGTACTATTCGTATCATTGTACAGATGCATAGTAAAGCGTCTACGCTCTATTCGTACCATTGTACAGATGCATACTGTAAAGCGTCTAAGTTCTATTCGTATCATTGATTGGTTACACTGGTGCGAACTGGTAAACACGTATTACGGAAAATAGGATTACTATGAAACATGTTAATTTTATCACTTCAGGATTGCCGCAACATGGTGGAGCCGGTGCAGGAGAGAGACACAGCAATGGGTTATTGAGGGGCTGGGACGGCAACCCACGTACACGAGGCATGCAATCCCAGGATGCCTGGTCCAGTCCTTTACAGGGTCGATCTATTCCACAGCTGCCGCTCAGTTTTAGTGGCGATTTTAACTCAGTATCACATTTATTTGGTGGACGTTTACCTCGTAGACGGATCTCACAGTTGTTCTAAAGTTAGTATGGAGTTTAATATGTGATTGTAACACATAGTGTATCGTATAGACATTAATTATATTCTGATAAAACACAGATCGTACTTTAAAACCCCACAAAGAACTTTACTGATCTTAATGAAATAAAGTATTATTCTTTGCCAATACAACTTAGAGAGGTGTATACTGTCTATATCTTTCTCTAGCAATATAAAAAACACGCAGGTGCTGATACACACAGGTGCTGAAACACACAGGTGCTGATACCCGCTTTTTCAAATGGGTATGACACTATATGGAGATAATGAGACCTTTAAAGTTGTATTTGGTATGTTTTTGTAAAAAAGAAACTCATTTAAGCAGACCTCAGCAAAGCTCATTTGAGATATTCTGCTGATCGTACGCACGTATAATTTTACTTACGCATGCACGTCTGTCAGTTTAACTAAATAATGTACATGGAAGGTTCTGGGACACATAATATAAACCCGATATTCAAGTTGACCACAGTTAACACAATTATTACAAACCAAACCATTAAACATCGTATCAACGATTTGTACAGTTGTTTTTACACAACCGGTTCTTATATCGCAGGCTATTAGACGTAGTTATACAATTTGAACAAGACATGTAGCTACCACGTAACAGTCAATTAAAACAAACATTCAAAGCAAATTACAAAGGAAAATAGTAGCAAAGTGTGCAGCACCACAAAAATGAAACGGTTTACAACATAGGTACCACCTTGAAACGGTGAATGGCGACACTAAGGGACGTGTATACGTGACGGTGTAACACTACGAGAAGGTGTGGCAAACCTACGGGACGGTGTGGCAACACTACGGGACGGTGTAACACTACGGGACGGTGTGGCAACACTACGGGACGGTGTGACACTACGGGACGGTGTGACAACACTACGGGACGGTGTGGCAATACTACGGGACGGTTAAACACTACGAGACGGTGTGGTAACAATACGGAACGGTGTGGCAACACCACGGGACGGTGTAACACTTCGAGACGGTGTGGTAACACTACGTGACGGTCTGGTAACACTACGGGACGGTGTAAATAAAGAAATTCTCGCCAGCCTATATCCATAGCATACTAGGCAGCATTTATAGGCAACATTAAGTATAATACAAATGGCCCCGTCACGGGGGTTACATCACATTATTGAGGGATTTAAAGGACACATTCCCAAACGTATTATTTTGAAACATTTTAGGTCAGTACGATTTATCTTAATGACATGGCGAATATAGCTAGTACCACTGATTCCTCGGAGTAAAACATGGCCAATTCAAATGATTTTATATAGAGTAATAAAGAAAGTATTTTCTGCGATAGTGCTGTCCAGTGACCTTCTTAAAGGGCATGTAGCGACACAGCCAAACATATTTTTTATGAGAGTTCTGAAAACCTTGGAAACGGGTGAAAGAATTTTACTTATTTATAAGAAGAAAATAGCAGCAAATGTATGAACAATATGTATACTTCATGGTAATACAATATGTATACTTCATGGTAATACAATATGTATACTTCATGTTTATACAATATGTATACTTTATGGTAATACAATATGTATACTTTATGGTAATATAATATGTATACTTTATGGTAATACAAAATGTATACTTCATGGTAATAACGCTTTATATGAGCAGTGATTTTCTTTGCAATAACAGATATTTATCCATATTCCATATATGGTAATTTGGAACTATGACGTTACTGTTCTCAAAATGGCGGCTTCCATATCCGTTTCAGATCGCTTCTATCGCTACATTTCTTTTAACACGTTGTATCTGGCTTGAACAAATAAATTTCCTGTTTTTATTACATAGATTAATAACATAAGACACACTGACTTGCCATCATGCAAGGACGATACTGTGGATATAACGGCATGTTATATAACGGCTTATCTGCTTATATAACGGCTTATCTGCGATATAACGGCTTGTCTGAATGATACATGTTGTAACACATGATAAAATAGATAGCTTGTATTTCAGTTTGGGATATTTATTTTTCAGGAAATCTTATACAGACACCAGTAAGAAGCAGTTCATTAAAATGGTTCCGATAGAGGTCGCTCGAACAAGATGACAGCCATTAGCGAGGACAAACAGTTAAAAAAAACTGAATTTATTTAATAAAAAATGATATCTAAATCTGTATTTCGCAAACTATTTAATTGCATATTTATTGTAAATACATGCTTAAGACAAAAAGAGAGTTGTTGTATTTATAGGGTTTTATCGCTTGTAGTTTTTTTTCTCTACAGAACACAATCCTTAAACTTGGACTTACTAACTCGCATTGCATTGCGTGGTCCCGCCTTAATTCCATTAAGCGATGGTTAACAGAATTTTATAACGGATATTTCGACAAAAAAACACGTTTAAAAACATTTTTCACTGAAAAAATGCGATAACCTGTTTAAAGTTCCCTATTAAATGTTTTAATTTTACAATATTTAACCTTTTTAAGCCGAAATTAAAGTTATAGTTCATACCCCAGTCAACCCCGTTTTCGCTTCTTGGTGAAGGGTTGGATAGGGTGTGAACGTTAATACTCGGACCACGTAATGGCAAACATGATACTAACAGGTCACTCGATCATAGTGTAGCATTATATTGCTTAGACATTTAATTAACTAACAGGTCACTCGATCATTATTGCTTCGACATTTAATTACGGCATTATTGCCTGTCACCGTTCACATATTATGTTAATAACGACGTATTACAAAGTCGTTCATGTAGCTTCTACCTAATAACTTTAATTTAGAATTAAACTCGTGAGGCAATACATATTTTAGGGGCCTAATTATTGAATTCCTTATATAGATAGATAACTTTATTTCCAAATTCCAATAGGCTTAAAAGCCCGTGAGGATACAATATACAGTTACATAAAACATGGCAACAGTGTAGGATTTTACAAACAAGAAACTTTTGTTAATCTTAGACAGTCACAGCAAAATGCACGTATACTGGCACGCACGCATGCACTCACTCAATCACTTACGCACTCACGCGCACAATTTCTATCATTTGTTAAGTGGACTTAAGCATTGAGAAGGCGTATTACTACATAATATAAATAAATACTGAACCATACATTTCATAACACATTCGGTAAAATAAATTACCTATATTTACTAATTTCCATATAATGTTTCGTTTCGTAATTTAAATGCTTTTAAAACAAAGGTACAAAGCTTGTGAATATATACTTTATTTTGTGAATTTAGTAATTCCAAAAATTTCATCATGTTTGGCCTCTTGTTAAAATATTGTGGAATGTATTGCTTTCTTAAGACAGTATAGGTTTGGCATTCCAACACAAAATGAAATTCATCTTCAAGTGTATTACAAAATAAACATAATCTATCAATAACAGGAATTCTGTTTGGTTTAACCCATCTTCCCGCTTCAATTTGCAACCTATGAGATGACACCCGTAATTTGGTAAGTGCTTGACACATTTTGAAAATATTTATATTATCAAGATATGGTTGAAACTGAAAAGATGCAAAGCTCCTATAAAACACTGCTCTGGTGGAGATATCTAATCGACTATGCCAACTTTGCGCAAAATTGTCATTTAACCGTTGCTTTAATACTGCAAGAAATAAATTACAATTACCAACACTTTGTTGTAACCATGCATCATAAAACCCAAGAGAGGGCAATAAGTGTTTCAACTGTGAAACCCAGTTTTTTTTTCGAGGATATATTTCACAGTCATTTAACATCATGTTATACACTATTTTTATATATTTACGTTCATGTACGCTCATGCTTTTTAACCAATATTTAACAATTATAAAATATCTTCTTGTAATAATTGATGTTCTACCAAATTCCCCATATATAAAATCATTTTGTGTTGTCTTTTTAACACCCAAAATATTTTTGCAGAACTGTAAATGCACTCTTTCAATTGATATAGCTTGTACGAATCCCCACACCTCACTTCCGTAATTTAAAATTGGAGTTATCAATTTATCAAACAAATCTAATTTATGTTTTGGTGATACAAATGTAAATTTATACAAATACCTATTCATTTTAAAAATAGGTTTTTGTGCTTGACCAGCAAGGGTAGTTTCTGCCGCTGATGAAGATCCTCCCGTAGAGAAAACTATACCTAAGTATGTAAACTTGCTAACTATATCTAATGAAACGCCATCATAATTAAAAACTAAATTGTGTGGTAATATTCCACCTTTTCTAAACACCATTACTTTTGTTTTAGTGCAATTCACTTTTAATCTCCATTCTTTACAATAATTAGATAATATATTAAGTCCATCTTGTAACTCTACTGCAGTATTAGCAAACAAAACTATGTCGTCTGCATATAAAAGCATAAACATCTTAAACATATTAATATCAAGACCTTCAAGACCACTATGAATGAATTCATCTTCTATGTCATTTAAATACATGGAAAACAACAATGGGGATAGACACTCCCCTTGCCTAACGCCAATAACACAATAAAATGCATCGCTCAATTGGTTACAATATTTGACTTTAGACTTAACACATGAATACATCGATTTAATAATATCAAGAATCTTTCCCCGAATACCGAACTTAGTTAATTTATACCATAGATTATCACGCACAACATAATCAAAGGCTTTAGTAAAATCGACAAATGCACAATACAATTTCTTTCCCTGGTTTAAAATATGTGTAATTAAACCCTGTAAAACAAATATATTATCCACAGTACTCATGTGCGCTCTAAATCCAGCTTGTGCTTCAATAAGAACACTGTATGTTTCTGCCCACTCAGATAATCTATTGTTGAATATACGTGTAAATAATTTACCCAAACAGCTTAATAACGTGAAACCTCGGTAATTTTCTACATCATTAATACTGCCCTTTTTGTGTAAAGGAATAACATACCCTTCTGACCAGACCTCTGGAAAATAACCAACCTCAAACACTTTATTAAACAATTTGCAAATAACTGGTGATAAAATAGTTTTACCATGAATGAAAAATTCATTTAATAACATGTCAGGCCCAGAGGACCGATTTGAATTTAGTTGCTTAATTGATTTTTCAATCTCATTCACAGTGAAATATACATTCAACTCTTCAAACATGATATTAAATTCGTTATTTTCATAACGTTCATTAAAATGTAAAATATCTTCATCTGGAGCATAGAACTCATCATCAGGACTATTGACTGCTTTAAAATATTGTTCAAACGCAGATAATGGTATGATTGGTTGGCTTAAGTCCTGATGATTCTTTTAACATATTCCAATATAACTTTGCATTTTTATATCTTGCGTTTACAAAAGTAGCTGTTTTGACTCGATCATAGTCCGTCTTACAATATCTTACAATACATTTATAGTGTGACCGAGCTTTAACCATATTAATTCTATTTATGTCGCTTTTATTTTCTCTATATTTATTTAACATTTGAAAAAAATAAAACTTGCTTTCATGACACTCATCATTATACCATGGGTTTTCTTTTGAATTATTAAATACGGGAATATCAGCTTTAACATTGTCGTTATAATTAAGTTTGCGTTTAAAAATTGGTGAAGACACATCTTCAATAATGGCATTGAAATCCTGAATGCATGAATTAATATCCTCATCAGTCAGACAATGTTCTAATTTGCCATCTAAAGCAATCAAATTATCATTTATGTCTGCTTTACTGAAACTCTCAATAAAAACATTTTTGTTATTGTTGCTCCATACATACTTATAACGTAATCGTTCATAATCATTGTTGATGGGCGACGCCTCTACGTTTGGTTTAGAAAAATCTAAGGAGTATGTTACTAAACAATGGTCCGACAAAATATTCGGTTCGCCAACTTCGAACTCACTTACATGTGAAAATAGATTTTGTGAAGACAACACATAGTCAACTAATGAACTTCCCCTACTACCAACACATGTATAGCGACCAATCCCTTTATCATTACCAAATCTACCGTTTAAAATGCGTAAAGAACTCTGTTTGCATAAGTCTAGTAGCAGTAACCCATTATTATTTACATGACCTTTATCCTCAGAAAAACGTAACAATTCAACATCAGAAATATAATCATCAGGTAGCATATGCATATGAACATTGTTATCGTTTATGACGTAATCACAGTGTGTGGATGTACGACTGTTAAAGTCACCGAGAATTAGCATTCTGCACTCATTTATACTTTCATTTTCAATATATGCAATATATTCTAACAAACGATCAAAAATATTGGTTTCAACCATTGCCTGGCGGCTGCTGTCATCGGGTAATACATAGGTTAAGCAAATATATATAGATATTTAATTGATTTCAACAGAACAGAACAGAACAGAACAAATCTTTTATTATATACAATCTCAGGTAACACGGGTTACAACAAGAGAGAAAGGTACATTACATACATACAAATGGTACAACTAAACTGTATACAAGGATCAGTACATATGTTAAATGTGAAGGGGGAAAGCATTATCAATAAAATACGTCTCATGTACGACGTTACTTGGCATTTTGTAAAAGAATTCTGACGAAGACACTTAGTTTGTTTTGGACTTTGACTGCGGGATGGGTTAAAAGCTCCTTGTATTTAATGACATTCGTGTGCTGATAGAAATAACGCGGTATGTAATGTTTGCGCATTTGATCAAAATGTTGACATTTTAATAAGTAGTGGAATTCGTCTCCTATGTCGGAATCGCATAGTGTACAACGTCTGAGGTTATACGCAGTGTTAGTAAATCTGCCAGTTTCAACGGGGAACCTATGGTTAGTCGTACGGAATTTAAATAAATAAATACAATTGCTTCTTGATAATTTAAGATATTTTTCGTGCACAGTTTCTCACCATTCCATATATAATTTGTAATACATAATTATAATCACATGACATATTACACGTATTTCTACATGTTCACTTGTAGTTCAATTTTCAATGCATGTAATCATTATTTAATCATAGATCATATTAATCACACATTTTAATAACTAATCTAAGGATATAACAAACGTATATATAAAATAACAATGTTTGCGAGGAGGTACTTGAATATGTTTTAAGAAATAATATTTGTAATATAACATCAGACAAAAAATGCCTCCGATAAATATTTACTTAAAATAAAAAAAGTTCTTTTTTTCTTTAACGAGTGTAGCAGTGTTACACATTTAAACATATTTGGCTTTTGTATGTACACATTTCGAATATATTTGTTTCTAATATAATTATAAGGTGTACACATTAAAACAAAGTCAAATTCGTCTTCAGTTTCTGTTGAATGACATATTTGTCAAACACAATATTGGTAGCATTGATAATATAAATATATACCATTTTCTATCAAAATATCGCTTGATGGCTTATATTAACATTCGCTTAATACTTTCTGTTAAATTTTTTTTTTTATCGTCTAATTACCAATCAACTTCAATTGTCAAGGCGGCGGAGATACTGTGAACAAATTATATTGTGTCTCAATACAAAATGGCTATTCCATTGTCTGAACATACACTGACGGACGGTTGCTGTCCCTGTTATATGTTATCATTATCATTCTCACAATGCACGTTATTGTTGACAAATAAAATGACGAGACCGATTATTGTAAATATAATTGATTCACATTTTCCCGACGTTTATGCTGTTTTAAACGTCGGTAGTGGCTTATTACCGGCGTGTTTAACCGAATAAGCGCTGGAAAAATGTGGAACACTTCTCAAATGCTACATTTTTCTACAATGTGAAATATTATTCAGCAAATACTCAGTAACACACGAACAATATTACGCGATACATTTGTAAATCATATATTTGAATCTTAGACCACACTTAATAATAATTTAGATTGCCCAAACCTTAGATTTTTCCGATGTATAGGTAGGTAGGAATGTTTTTCCATGTATGTCAGATTCTTTTGTGAATGCTGCTTACAGTTTAACTATTTGTTTGAACACTACTTTTTGTACTTATAAAATATGATTTTAGAATACTGGGTGTGTATTTCAATGTTGAAAACAATGAGGAAACACTGTCTGTTTTTTTACAAATAATAATCATATTTTATTGAAAAAATGGTCTGGAGTCGGTCCGAGTTTTTTGGACCGGTCGCGTTCGGGCAAACAAACAGAATTTTAATTATGGCCTTATAAAATATTTTATTTATATTTTTAAACACACACATACACGCATGCACGCACGCACACGCGCACGCACACACGCACGCATCGTTTAGTATCTGCATCATGTGACGAATAATAAAATTGTGCTCAGGAAAGGGGCAGATTTTTCTATATCCTGTTAAAACAACGCAGTGGTTCATATATGATTGTAACTGCATGCACCAATTTGCTTTTTTATGTGATTAAACGGTTGTTTAAAATAATATTATGTTCATGAGTTTCACGAGGTTGATTATTTTAAGGTCTTTGGATTCATGAAAACACTAATTAAACATTTCCTAAACAAGTATATGTCATTCTAAAACATGAAACATACGTGTCGTCTCATAATTTCTTCGGATAGAACACGTTCACCTCATCCCTCAATCGTTATGCATTTTGATTTACCGATGGCCGATTGAAGGATGTAACGCAGTCTTTGATTTGATGACATACCAGACAGGTTTATGACGAGGGACAGTGTAACATTCCGCATACATAGCAAATTAATGCCAATTAACGCCAATCCATGGTCTATCAAACGCAGACCTTCTGTCCATAGCTCGCTAAAACTTTTAATATATACGACCCGTCAATAAGTAGCCACTGTATACCGTTGTCTTTATTCTTAGTTTTTCTTGATGGAATAAAAAGTAATATATTCAAAAAAGTGGTTTGGGAAAACAAGAATTAATTGGACATACATAAACAGGTAAAGTAAAAATGAAACCAATAAAATGCCAAACTATGCTATTTGTTAATGGAACTATTGCAATAAAACCGAACTGTATTTAGCGACAAGGAATAGCTGTACAAGTACTGAAGTACATTTATTAAATCTGTTCCTATATTTTCTAATAGACGGGGTTTATAATGATTTATTATTTCCTGTGAATTCGTTTTAATTGTCATTCAACGATCGTTCAATAAATATGAATTGTTGTCTGTTATGGTAGATATTAATTTATTAATGTGTCCTCTTAAAGGCATTATGTAGAAGAATACACGTTTTTTTTCATTAGGTGCCACACACAATCACAATATGGTATTGGCACCAAGTTGTTCAGTTATATGCCACACACAATCACAATATGGTATTGGCACCAAGTTGTTCAGTTATATGCCACACACAATCACAATATGGTATTATCACAATATGGTATTGGCACCAAGTTGTTCAGTTATATGCCACACACAATCACAATACGGTATTGGCACCAAGTTGTTCAGTTATAACTATGGTATTGGCACCAAGTTGTTCAGTTATAACTATGGTATTGGCACCAAGTTGTTCATTTAGGTGCCACACACAATCACACTATGGTATTGGCACCAAGTTGTTCAGTTATAACTATGGTATTGGCACCAAGTTGTTCAGTTATAACTATGGTATGCACCAAGTTGTTCAGTTATAACTATGGTATTGGCACCAAGTTGTTCAGTTATAACTATGGTATTGGCACCAAGTTGTTCAGTTATAACTATGGTTCAGTTATAACTATGGTATTGGCACACAGTTGTTCAGTTATAACTATGGTATTGGCACCAAGTTGTTCAGTTATAACATTTGCATTCACCATATAGCTTGAATGAAATCCGGCGTAAATTGCTTACATTAACCCTGGTGCGTAACCTGGGATAGCATCTGTTGCTGTGTAAAATGAATATCTTGTAAATAATGGGTCTATGTAAGGCCTTCGAAAGAGAAACTAACTTCATCTACCAATTTTAAATCGGACTCCTTGACATCTACGAAAAACCTGATGTAATCCCCTTTAAACGTGTATAGCCCATATGGTTACCTGGAAACCAATTGACTTTCTCCATTGTTGGATAAATGCTTATAATATTTTTAAAAAAAAGAGCTTCTGTTTGTGCGTAACATTTGAAAGGATTCGATGAAATCTGCAAAACTTATATCAATCCAAATACAACTTATTCCCTCATAATGTGATTCCATTGTTATATAAAAATGTCCAACTGCACATAATAGGTCGTCTTACTCCGTGCAATAGGATTATATTTTGTTCAGGACTACTTGCGAGTTTGTTTTTGTTATTTTTGAATACATCATAAGAAGTTATTAATATGGAGCTTTTCGGTTTAAAGATATTAACCCGCCAAATAATGGCAAAATTACACTGCAAAATCATTCAAGAAGACTCTATTCAGGTGATCATGTCATGTAACATTTCCTGTTCGAGTTTCGTATCTACGTTTAACAAAACAAATCCCAGGTCATTTAATGAAATCTTTGGTGTGACGAGACGGAGATTAAACCTACGATCTCCCGCATGAGAGGCCCTACCGCACTGTGACAAACCTACCGCACTGTGACAACCCTATCGCACTGTGACAAACCTACCGCACTGTGACAACCTTACCGCACTGTGACAAACCTACCGCACTGTGACGAACCTACCGCAAGGTGACGAACCTACCGCACTGTGACGAACCTACCGCAAACATACCGCACTGTGACAAACCTACCGCACTGTGACAAACCTACCGCACTGTGACGAACCTACCGCAATGTGACGAACCTACCGCACTGTGACGAACCTACCGCACTGTGACGAACCTACCGCAAGGTAACGAACCTACCACACTGTGACAAAGCTACCGCACTGTGACGAACCTACCGCACTGTGACGAACCTACCGCACTGTGACAAAGCTACCGCACTGTGACGAACCTACCGCACTGTGACAAAGCTACCGCACTGTGACGAACCTACCGCACTGTTACGAACCTACCGCAAGGTGACGAACCTACCGCACTGTGACGAACAGGTGTGGTTAGAAGTGTGGTGTTTACATACTAAGATACACTAATATAATCAGACGAATCCGTAGACGATTGAACTTACAATACGATGACCACACATACTATCGGGAAATATATAGTGGTATATGTTTTATGATTGAATTTTATCTTTGAATATACATCAACATTGCAAGTGCTTTTGTCAGTTGAAGCAATATCAATTTAACGGGAATTGTTTGCCCACGAAGCATCTATTTAATAATCAAGACAGAGCTTGATTGACCTTCAGTGTATAATAGGTAGAGCTAGGAATGTGTCTGGGCGTGGTATTCCAGTGTTGCAGCACTATAAGGTTGAGCACATCGTCATTATAGAGTCCACAATGACTTCAAACGATTGTATAAAGCGCACGCACGCATGAACACACACACAGAAACACACACACACGCGCGCGCGCACGCACGCACGCACGCACGCACACACACACACACACACACAGCGTATGGACTTGTTCCAGTGGAAGAAGAAGTAAAAGTAAACAGAAAGCTATAGCGTTAACTACTGAACATATACAACCATTAACTATAATGCCAGAGTAGTTGACCGTCCGCTTGCGAAACGATTATAATTCCAGTATGACTGGACCGATTAAAGTTGATGATACACGTTTAACTTCGCTTTCAACAATCTAAGTCATATCACGACGGTATGTTCTTGTTGCAGTGAGCCCCAATTGAATAGAGAACTTAGACAAAACTTTTTGTTTAATCGGTGGTGATTTTAAAGGAGTAACATCAGGTTTTTCATTGGAGTCTAAGGCTTAAATTAGAAAAAGTTCTCACAGAATTAAACTTAATAACAGACACGCATCATTTGGTAGACATTAGGAGCATATAACACCCGAAAACAAAGAAATTGAATTGACCTTCTACTCCATGGTTTTTCTTAAAACTTTACTATTAATAAAATAGACTATTGCACACTTAATACCATGTAATCCATATATGTTCTTGTTGCAGTGAGCCCCAATTGAATAGAGAACTTAGACAAAACTTTTTGTTTAATCGGTGGTGATTTTAAAGGAGTAACATCAGGTTTTTCATTGGGGTCTAAGGCTTAAATTAGAAAAAGGTTCTCACAGAATTAAACTTAATAACAGACACGCATCATTTGGTAGACATTAGGAGCATATAACACCGGAAAACAAAGAAATTGAATTGACCTTCTACTCCATGGTTTTTCTTAAAACTTTACTATTAATAAAATAGACTATTGCACACTTAATACCATGTAATCCATATAAAACCGAAATGTACTAATATATGAACACTATATCGTAAGTATTCATATCGACCTGTTAAATTTAATCACATGTCCGTTTTTTGTCTGATTTACAACCAAGAAATAATCATAAAAGTAAACACGCTAATATAGATAGGTATCAATAACTAACATGTTTTCGACGTATAAAACGTTGTCAGCAGCACCATTGTTGTTGTCATGGACTGGTCGTCGAGGCCGCCTGAATTAAAACACTTTTGTAAACGTGTTTTCTGACGAAATAACAACAGTACAGGAGTATTGTTTTTGATGAAATACACTCATTTCTGGTCAGGACAATACACAAAATCTGGTACATTGCTCACTTTGGTTTTTTAAACGTTAGTGTTTTCAGGCAACGCACCATTGTCGGCTTTCACTTTGAAGTTTGGACATACGCGTCTTGAGCAACTATAAAAGTGTCATATTTAGCAGTGAGTGTCAAATAACTGCTGTTCATTCAATCCCACCATGTGTTTTTCTCACCTGCAACAGAAAAGAAAGAAAGAAATATCCATGAGCAATTGTTAAGATAAGATAAGGTAAGATAAACTATATTTTGAATCGGCAAGATATACAACAATACAACATAAGCTCTTAGCGAGCTTTTGAACCGACTATATATAACATGAAGTATATTTATAACAGCAGTAAATAAAGCTGTCTAAGGAGAAATCAATTTACATTGTCCTACAGAGGGCAGCCTTGACCAATCTTGATTGACACTGGCTGTATGCAGGACAATACAAGCAATTAATTTATCAATAAAATAGCAAAAGGAATACACCCTAATATAAGGACAGTCAGGCATGCACTGCCATTATACAGCAGCAGCAAAAGCACAAATAATAACGCAAGCAGTTGACTTAAAAGGAAATTAGCACATCATGCCTAACAGCAGTATATAGAATTGTTAACGGTATCTCAAACCGAGGAACACACACGTTCTTTTTAAGCTGTATTTTTTTAAAATGCCACTGAGTTTCGTAGGTGTGTTCTTGGGCAAGAAACTTTCCCTTAGCCTCGTACATCGGAAGGGGATGTAAACCGGGCGGTCCCGTGTATCGGTCTATCATCCGAGCACGTTAAAGAACCATAGGAATCTATTCGATGATAAGAGTAGGGCACGGTTCCCGGATTCCTATGTATCCTTCCCCTCTCTCTGGGGCGGCTCTAAATAACCTATACTGTGTTGATGAGCCGTTAAACAACATTCAATTCAATTTAAAATATCATCTTACAGTCACATTCAAGGAAGCTAACTGTATAGTGAGACATTAGAAAGCAAAAATGGAACAACATTTCCTAACATGCCATCGCCAATATTCTTTCCATGAGGCGTAGATACGAGGCGTACCATGTTTTTCAATTCCTTTTGATGGGATGTTTTTTGGTTAACACTAGGATAATAGCAAGGACTGTGTACACATAACATCGATTCAAGCTAACATGTAGGCTTTATTGCCTACTGACCGTCCCAGTCAATAACCCAGTCTTCACCACCCTTTCGGTTGTATTTTGTCTTTTTCATTGTACTAATTAATTATTGCTCCTTGTTTGTAGTACAGTGCGGATCTACGATGCCATTGCGTTTGGACTCTGTTGCTTTTATAGGACCCTATACTCATTTTTTCATAGATGTAAGAAGAAGGTACACCAGCTATTGACATTGTGACCTTTGAGTTTCGGGTGTGACTGGACTTATTTTCATCAAATGATTTTTACAATCTGACACCATATGCAATTCGTCTGTAGGAATTTTGAAAAAAAGAGTTTAGATCATTACACAGTTACCTGAAAGCAAAATTGTTATTAAATAGTTGAATATGGGAGTTTTACAACGTACTCCGCATTTTAAACCCATCGAAAGTATCAACATGTGAAGCTGAAACACATTTATTGGGTACACGATATTTGACAAAATTCACATCCGTCATAAATCTGGTTAATACAGATGTTGCAATTAGAAAATAATCTGTCTCTTGCATGTCCACAATTTCAAGCAAAATTTTAATATCGTAACCCTGATTTACTTTTAAAATATCAAAGTAATATAAAAACTCTTCTGCGACAAGGACTGTCACAACCTGACTTCTATGGTGACCTGTTTTTTTTTTGTTTTTTTTTGGTTACAACTTTGTAAGCTCATTCGCCACGATCCCTTTCATATTTTTTTTTGAAACTTGTTAGAAAGTTTAGTATTTTAGTGATTAACCTATTTACAGTTTGCCACAATGCTTTCCTCTTTAATTGCGCAATGACGCGAAAGATTGTGAACTCTATGATGACATCTACCAACATCTTGAAAAGGGTGGTAACGTTTAATTTTTGTCTTCAAACTTGTCTTGTCGTATCCTTAACAGTTTATTATGTTGTTGCTCAGGCTTATACCAAGTCATTGGATAATTGCTTTGTGGATTTCCGGGCTTTTATTTTATACGAAAACTATTGTGTATATAGTATATTAGTCTAATTAAAGCAGGGTCCCAATGATCTGTACATGAACAATGCTTATTAATAAATGCAGACAAGTCTCAAGTATTTGCGTCTGTGTGATTAAGATCGGTTCAGGACGTTTCGGCACCAAACCATTTCGACACCTAGACGAACCGGCACCTAGACGTTTTTTTAATTTCTACCCTAGACGTTTCGGCATCCATTTATATTTGAGTATTATAATGAAGTAAAGAAATTAAATAGTTTCTATAAGATCACTTGTAATTCATTTAAAATGTAAAGTTGATTGCCTCAACGGCAACTTTGAAGCGGTTTTGAGCCTGAATACAAACCGTCCAGACTCTATTGTGCCCATCGCGGCAGGGCTACCTTGCCGTGTTCGTTGGCGGAGGGACGTAAAACCTCAGAAGTACACACACACGAGCCTGAATACAACTAAAACATGAACATAAATAGGGCCCACATGATAATCACTTGTAAAATTTAAGTAAATATGACTTTTATATTATATTGTAGCATGGTCACTGAAATTCCCTTTGTAATAGCTCAGGTGTAAATAGTTTAATTGAAAATAAGTGTATATGTTCGCTTTAACATGTATAATAATGTATACCTAAGACCAAATAAAAACTTATCTGTATTCATACAGTATCTTTTAATTCTTCACTTTACCTTCCTGCCATCTCCATATCGACGACTATGGGTATGTGACTTGAACAAAACCTCCACAAACTAAACCATTATTAAAAATCGTCCACATATAACGCATGCGTTATACTTTTCTTGTTTATATATCATATATACATATACGATCCTCATTCTGTGTGTACACTTATACTGCCTAGCCATGCTGCCGATTCATGCTGCCTAGTTTGTCTGAGGATATAGCCTGGCGGGGATTTCTTTATTTACAAATGTCTCGATTTATTGGTATGACAATAGGGTGAGAGTGAGGTGTGTTTGACCGTTGTCCCAAGGGGTATTCCTTTTTATGTATGTGGTGTTGCATAACATGCTATACATTTGACATTATAATTGCTGTTTGTTTTGAATGTATGGTTTTGGTTGACAGTTTTCTGTGACATTTCTTGTCCGGTTTTAATATCTACTTTTGGTAGACAATAAGTATGTTGTGTTTAGTAGGATATAACTAGTTTACAACATCATACAAGTTTCATCAAAGTGGTTAAAATGCAACGAATAGCTTTTTAAAAGTAAATAAATTCAAGGCAGCATTCACAAGGCTATTTCAATAAATCAAGGGCCATAAATTCATTGTTTCTCGTAAAAAAAAGCCTTTAAAATTTGTTTTTGTTTGTTTGTATGATGTTTTACGACATTTTCCATACATGTTAGGTAATATATGACGGTCGATTTTTGTGGTGGAGGCAGACCATCCACTTTTCTGGGTAGAACCAGTACTGTACATCTCCCGCCACCCGTAAGAAGTCGAGCTCCCAGTGGGATTCGAACTCGCAGTGGTGTAAATATTTAATGAAAGAGGAAGTGTTAACAAGGAATAAAATAAAATTGTTCAACACAAGGGCCGTGACTATGTTGTTTAATATCAGACATTGGTTGAACGTGTCCGAGCTTTTAACAATACCAAATCATTGATAACGTTTGATGGAAATCAATTGAAAAATAATGGTACTAGTGTTAACAACAGAGACTTTTGCATTCGGACTTTCATCGATATAACGATTCTGACAAATTTCGGTATATATCGAAGGCAAAATGGAGGTGCTAGAGTGTTAACAACAAGAGGTTAACAGACGAAGGAAGGAGGACGGCCCATATGTGTCATCCTTATGGGATGGGGCATATGGGCCGTCGTCCTTCCTGGGATGGCGCATATGGGCCGTCGTCCTTCCTGGGATGGCGCATATGGGCCGTCGTCCTTCCTGGGACGGCGCATATGGGCCGTAGTCATTCCTTGGATAGAGCATATGAGCCGCAGTCCTTCCTGGGACGGCGCAAAGGCCGTCGTACTTCCTAGGATGGCTCATATGGGCCGTAGTCTTTCCTGGGAAGGCGCATATGGGCCGTAGTCCTTCCTGGGATGGCGCATATGGCCGTAGTCCTTCCTGAGACGGCGCATACGGGTCGTCGTCCTACCTGGGATTGCGCATATGGGCCGTAGTCCTTCATGGGACGGCGCATATGGGCCGTAGTCCTTCCTTGGTAGACTCATATGGGCCGTAGTCCTTCCTGGGATGGCGCATATGGGCCGTCGTCCTTCCTGGGATGGCTCATATGGGCCGTAGTCCTTTCTGGGATGGCTAATATGGGCCGTAGTCCTTCCTGCGGCCAGTAGAGCTAAATAACAAAAAAACGGTTCTACATTATTCGTTTGCCATTAATCGATCATCATTAATCGGTCCAATTTGGTGACCCTATTGTTGTGCACACTTGTATTTTTGTGACGCCTCACACATAACTTTTAAATATTCTACTCAAAGTTTGCTAAGTACCAAGATTTCAAATCGATAATTTACGGTGGCTGGTTTTACCAACAACTTAAAACTCAACAATTAATATTGTTTTACGATTAATTTACATGACATTCATTATTTTATTATCAAAAATGTTTAGAAAACAAGTTTCTTATTAATTTTCGCATGTTACCCTACAAAATACAGTCGTGCGATATTTGGTGTGAAATTGTGAAGAAGGTTTGGTGCTTAGCAAACTCTGAGCAGTTTATAATGTTCAATGCAACTTTTGTTTTAATGCGTGGTGTTGTAGCTGGCTGTGAATACTTCACTTCCTGCTTATTATACTAAAGGAAAAAAGAAATGCAGCTATATAATGTATATACAGCACACTTAATTATATGTATTATTCCAGAGAAATGTTTTGTAAAAAAAAGGTTGCAGCTAGTTAGAGAAAGGACTGTGCTGCTGTAGACGCTTTGTAACACGAACATCCTAAATGTTGAACTTCTGCTTTGAACATTTGAGACATTTCAGTTCTGTATTTAATGTAAAGATATTACACAATTGTACATCCTACGTTTGCTCACCTGCTTGAACCAAATACGTATTCTATCAATTATGACACTTTGAAGCTGTACTATTTGGTACGTTATGTGTTTTATTATAATGTAGCCATGTACCTTTCGATTAACAGCAGCGTATTATACATACAATATATAGCGGAATGTCCCGAGTTGCTTTTCTTATTTCTTTTAGTATACGTCTATCTTGCTGAATAAAAGGAAAACTATTTGCAAATGGGTTGTTTGTACAAAATATTTAACAAATTAATTCGCCTTTTTTTCACCAGAAAATCAACGATGAACTTGACGGCAAATATTTTCGCAATAGTGTGTTTGCTAGAAGCGGTTATCGGACAAGGTGAGCTAACGTATCAATTAAAACTATTCATCCATTTCAGTTGTATGTACTAATTAGCTATATTGTCATTGCCATTTTTATCGATACGTAATGGTTACATCATTTAGTATACTGTACATGACATTCAATCATATCCTTCTATATGTCAATATAGATTTTTTATTTTTTATTTTTTTTATATTTTCTAAATTGAAACAAGGTTATCTAATAATATATTGTTCAGTATGTCACATCCCAATGTTAATTATTCTCCGGGCATTATTTCTAAGAATCACCACTTTCACTGTCCAAAAAGAAACCTTTATGCAATTATTGACTGCCATCTGGGGCAATACTATTTTTTACTATCCAAAATCGAAAGCTGTAAAACAACAGTAGTACTAATTCATGTCAATCCAGCTGGCCGACGATACATGCAATACCGAACCACAACAACAACAACAACAACAACAACAACAACAACAACAACAACAACAACACAGTAGACTTTATAAATCTTTGTTAGGAATTGATTGAACATAATTGTCAGTCATAACGTCGTATTCTCAATGACAGATCTAAATTCGTTATCTTTTTTTTTTAATTATATTTTTTCACCAAAGAGTATTATAGTGAATGTGAATTTATAATTTATAGTTAATACTATATACAGTTTATAGTACGCCAGTCAGTGATAACCTTTGAGGCACAATATTACTTTTTTTTCTAAATAATATAGTTTTATTGAATAGTATCTAAGGTATATATATATATATATACTATATATATATAAGGGTGAGAAAATACATACATCTTCAAAATACCTTTCAAAAAGCAGTGTTCTATTATTAGTACTTTTGTTACTTCCCTCGATCAAAATATCTCAATTTAATAATTTAATTTGTTTAGCCTTAGTCATTGTTTTTACTAGCTTTGGAGTTGCTTTATACTTTATCCTGCAGTATCGATTTTAGGTTTAAGGTTTTGAGGTAGGGCTTGTGTTATCTTTTTCACATTTTTATTCTCTCTTCATAACTAAATGTCAGGGTACAGATCTACCCTCATCCAACCAGATATGTTCTTTTATTAGTATCACATGTGGCTCCAGAGTGTCTATTCAAAGTAAACAGTTTCTGCAACACTGCCAAACGATAAGTTGTTTTTTAAAGAGTTTTATTTAAACTGCCGTGTATTTTAGTGTTTTTTGTTTCGTATTTGTTATTTTCGTGTTTGTGTACTCCTGATGAAGGCGTTAGCCGAAAGCGCTTGAGTTTTTATAAACTGTAGCACTGTATAAATGTTTTTTTCCCCATCTACTATATATATATATATATATATATATACATACACACACTACGTTGTACTTAACTTTTAAAAAGAACAAAACAAGTAAACTGTACCACGTACAAGAGATGTCTACAGTGATTTACAGCTCCCTATACATAGATCTCCACCCCATAACACAAGCAACACCCTCAAATAAAACAAAACAGGCTGGAAATTGTTCCTTGCAGATTACTGTGGCTAGGACGATATATATGAACTTCCTTAACACACTCTATGCATATATTAAACCAGCGAAATGTGTCAACGTTAACACTTAAACTGACAAATAGAGAAAACCCCTCACGGACACTAAGTGTCTAATGTTGTATCCCAATATATTCTGTTGTTTCTTTTGAGGACAGCTGTGTGAAGGTCTACACGTTACATATACATATTACGTATGTTATGCATATGCTTCTCATACTAATAACACACTTATATTATTTATAGCATATATATCTAATCCAACACGCATCTAAAAACGTAATGCTTAACTTAAGATTTGGTTGACTATGTTCCACACTGAATGCAAGATTTGGTTGACTATGTTCCACACTGAATGCAAGACTTGGATGTCTATGTTCCACACTGAATGCAATATTTGGATGTCAATGTTCCACACTATGTTCCACACTGAATGCAAGATTTGGATGTCTATGTTCCACACTATGTTTCACACTGAATGTAAGATTTGGGTGATTATGTTCCACACTGAATGCACTGAATGCAAGATTTGGTTGACTATATTCCACACTGAAGCCAAGATTTGATTGACTATGTTCCACACTGAATGCAAGATTTGTTTGACTATCCACACTGAATGCAAGATTTGGTTGACTATGTTCCACACTGAATGCAAGATGTGATTGACTATGTTCCACACTGAATCCAAGATTTGGGTGACTCTCACACTGAATGCAAGATTTGGGTGACTATGTTCCACTCTGAAAGCAAGATTTGGGTGACTATGTTCCACATTGAATGTTTGGGTGACTATGTTCCACACTGAATGCATGATTTGGTTGATTATGTTCCACACTGAATGCAAGATTTGGATGACTATGTTCCATACTGAATGCAGGATTTTGGTAACTATGTTCCACACTGAATGCAAGATTTGGTGGACCATGTTCCACACTGAATGCACGATTTGATTAACTATGATTCACACTGAATGCAAGATTTGGGTGACTATGTTCCACACTGAATGCAAGATTTGGTTGACTATATTCCACACTGAATGCAAGATTTGGATGACTATGTTCCACACTGAATGCACGATTTGGGAGACTATGTTCCACACTGAATGCAAGATTTGGTTGACTAGATTTCACACTGAATGCAAGATTTGGTTGACTATATTCCACACTTAATGCAAGGTTTGGTTGACTATGTTCTTTGAATGCTAACTTTCTTGTTCACTTATGTACGGTGTTCCGTTAGGGCCATCGTACCATCGCGCATCGACCTTTACAAGTCGATGCGCGATGGTACGATGGTACGATGGCGATGGAGCGATGGTACGATGGCGATGGTACGATGACGCGATGGTACGATGGCGATGGTACGATGGTACGATGGCGATGACGCGATGGACCATCGCGTCATCGCCATCGTACCATCGCACCATCGCCATCGTACCATCGTACCATCGCGCATCGACTTTAAACGCGATGGTACGATGGTACGATGGTAAGATGGTCCATCGTACCATCGCGCATCGACCTTTTACAAGTCGATGCGCGATGGTACGATGGTACGATGGCGATGGTACGATGGTACGATGGCGATGGCACGATGGACCATCGCATCATCGCCATCGTACCATCGTGACATCGCCATCGTACCATCGTGCCATCGCACCATCGCAGTCGATGTGCGATGTTGCATCGCTCCCTACTCCATCGTACCATCGCTCCATCGCCTTCCGTTTAGACATGCGCACATCAAAGCAAAACAAAAATGGAGGACATTCTTACCGTATATCATGGATGCAAAGATTCGACAATACTTTTCTTAAATATATCCCTTCATTTAGGCTCAGCAAAACATGAATTTCTCGGTAAGAAACATGTCCAAAACTTATTGTCGAATCTTTGCATCTATGATGTCCTCCATTTTTGTTTTGTTTTGATGTGCGCATGTCTAAACGGAGGCGATGGAGCGATGGTACGATGCAGCAGGAGGCGATGCAACATCGCACATCGACTGCGATGGTGCGATGGCACGATGGTACGATGGCGATGTCACGATGGTACGATGGCGATGACGCGATGGTCCATCGTGCCATCGCCATCGTACCATCGTACCATCGCCATCGTACCATCGTACCATCGCGCATCGACTTGTAAAAGGTCGATGCGCGATGGTACGATGGACCATCTTACCATCGTACCATCGTACCATCGCGTTTAAAGTCGATGCGCGATGGTACGATGGTACGATGGCGATGGTGCGATGGTACGATGGCGATGACGCGATGGTCCATCGCGTCATCGCCATCGTACCATCGTACCATCGCCATCGTACCATCGCTTCATCGTACCATCGCCATCGTACCATCGCTCCATCGCCATCGTACCATCGTACTATCGCGCATCGACTTGTAAAGGTCGATGCGCGATGGTACGATGGCCCTAACGGAACACCGTACTTATGGGTTTACACACCAAGATATGGAGAATAATCACACGAGCCACAGCTTAATCTTTCAAGTTGCCGTTGTCTGTTATTGTGTCAAGGTCGTAACCGATGGTGTTAAGAAGAGTTTATATTGTTTGCATTGTTGAATACACCATACGGATATTATTATCTGTCTGGGCATGAACTAGTGTAAACCAGGACGCTGCTTATTTATCAGTGTCCATATTTATAAATCTTCTTAGCAATTTCTTATATCAAATGTTATCATTTTTCGAAACACCTTTTTCTATCCATTTAATACGTTTTCTTTGTATTTCTAATAATGTTAGGTATACATAAAACCTACAGCTAAATATATCTTAAACTGGACGGTTTGTATGGGGCGCCGTTTTGCTATTTATTCACTATTTATAGATATCCATAATTGGATTAAAGATATCTATAATTCGAATATAAGATATGTTATACTTTGTATAGATATCATTTATTGTTTATAGATATATTCTAATTATGGATATTTTTAATTCAGTTGAAGATATCTCTAATCGATTTACAGATATCTTCTATTCGAAGATATGGATCTATCCATAATTCATATTAAAATATCATTTATTGACGAGCATTTATAGATATCGTATATTAGATTTATAGATATCTATAAATGAATTATGGATATCCGTATGAATTAATGATATGTGTAATTTAATACTTTCAATGTCCACGAACTGGTCCCCTGGAAATATTTACTTAATTCCACGGCTGAATAATCTGATATATAGATATCTATAATTTGAAGCGGTTTAAATATATCTTATATTGAATTATAGATGTATATCATAATTCATTTATAGATATCTAAACATCTAATATAAGATATATTTCAAGTGAATTATAGATATCCATAATTCATTTTAAGGTATATATAAATCGATTAATAAACATCTGTAATTCACTTATATATTTTATTTGATATATATAGATAGTTATTAAATAGTAAAACGGCAGCCCATAGGTTTGTAGTGTCCCTGAGAGGTTAATAAGGACATTTAAAAATCTGTAACAAATCTTAGATTTTGACCTTAGTAATATGTTCGACTGAAGTTGCTTGACGAATACGGGTCCAGTACTGTGACTGATGTCAACTGTTAAAGCATTAACTCCATATCACTAGGTAATGTCATTGAATATTTACTTTTATCATATACTTCCCTTCAAATATGTTGTTTTTGAATATACGATACAACAAATACCTAGCTAGTCATATCAATCAGGATTTCGTTGCCGGGCAATAAAGCGTGAAATATAGGGTGAAAACATGTCATATCACGGAAATAGCCGAATGGTCATCTCGATCCTATTACCGGAGTGATACGGAAATAACCGATTAGTTACAATTGTATACAATTTGTCACGGGTATTGTTTGTCGTCTGCGTTTCATTAGTTACTTCCATCCTGTTTTCGCGGCAGATTATTGGCTATAGAATCATTATCAGTGGATAAAATAACAACTTATGACAATTCACCTTGATTAGAAAATTTCAAATTCAATGGAATTCATTTTCAATAAGATTTCGGATAAAAATAAATGTTGTGTACCACTTACGCGACAGACATGAGCAAATCAGAATGGACAAGATCTAAACTTTTTTTTCTCCCTGTAAAACAGAGTAGTGAGTGAGCTGAAATTCCGACAAAGCTCAAGTATATGATTAATAGAATAAGTATTTTCATATCCCATCCTATATCAGGCCCTCGACCCATATCAGCCCTCGATCTAAAGCTCTCGGGCTGATATGGTGTCTCAGGATTGTTTTGTAGATTATTTTAAACATAGTCTCCAAGGTATTTAGTACAACATAAATAAAACCTTTAGCAATTTGTGTATAACCTCAGGGTGATATGTCAGAAATGCGGGATTGTGCATGAGGTCTGGAAATGTTTGTTTTTCCTCTTCCAGAATCTTCAAAAGAAACTTCCAGCGACTTTCATTATACCAATATGTATACGTAAAAAATAAAACCAAAATTAAGCGTTTGAAAGCAATGCAAAAAACCCATAAAACTTAGCACATACACACACACACACACACACACACACACACACATTGCCTATTAATGCTGCCTTGTTTTTTTGAGAATATAACCTAGCGGGTATATCTTTATTTACAATGTCCCGTTTTATTGGGATGACAATAGGACAAGACTAAGATTTGGTGCAGCATAGAACCTGGTCTAAACACCCAAGCGGCATTTTTTTTACGTCACTGACCGTTCCAATGCTACCAAGGCTACCTATTGACAACCCTCTTATTTTTGTAATGTCATAACTTGCCTTTTATTGTTTTTTATAATTACTTTTGTTTTATATGCGTGTTTTCCGTATTGTATGCACGGCATGCATACGCTCAGTTTCTATATATATGTTACGAGCTTTACATGGCTGGGATTGCTGATTTGAAAGTTTAAATGTTAAATGTAATTGTTGTTAAAAAAATTATTTTACAAAGAAATATAAAAAGACGTTATTTTCAAAAAGTAAATGTCCATATTAATTCAGTTTTTTTAAAATAAAATAGATCTATGTACATTTATTAAAGAATCATTTTTTTCTGGTCTGTCTTCCAGCTAGACATCAAAATGTTGGCCTTCGACAAGTATCATCCAGGGTTTTAGGAGGATCACAAGGCACTGGACAATCTCGGTCCCGAAGAAGAATGGATCAAGGTATAGGGTAATTTTGGTACTTACAAAATACTGACCTCGTTCTTTAGAACATATTGAGCAAGGTATTGGACAATCTCAATCCTTTGGAAATATTAACCATTATATAGGACGTCTTGGTCCGTGGGAAGACTTGATTTAGATCGGTGTTCTCTTTGGCTGCACTTGCTGTTCAGAACAATTCTGGACACAAGCTGAAGGATCTCTAGTTATGTACTATTATATATATATCATTATAACAACATTTAAGTATATCGTTGGCTAATTTCTCTGAATGTTAACCAGTAAGCCGTATTTCCTAGTGACCGTTCCAAGTGGGTAACTCTGTCTTAAACACTCTTTGTTGTTTATTTCCTAGTGACCATTCCAAGTGGCTAACCCTGTCTTAAACACTCTTTGTTGTATATTTCCTAGTGACCGTTCCAAGCGTGTACGCCTATCTTCACCACTCTTTGTTGTGTATTTCCTACTGACCGTTCCAAGTGGGTAACCCTGTCTTAAACACTCTTTGTTGTATATTTCCTAGTGACCGTTCCAAGCGTGTTCGCCTATCTTCACCACTCTTTGTTGTGTATTTCCTACTGACCGTTCCAAGTGGGTAACCCTATCTTCACCACTCTTTGTTGTGTATTTCCAACTAACCGTTCCAAGTGGGTAACCCTATCTTCACCACTCTTTGTTTGTATTTGCTACTGACCGTTCCAAGTGGGTAACCCTATCTTCATCACTCTTTGTTGTGTATTTCCTACTGACCGTTCCAAGTGGGTATCCCTATCTTCACCACTTTTTGTTATGTATTTCCTACTGACCGCTCCAAGTGGGTATCCCTATCTTCACCACACTTTGTTGTATATTGACTATTGACCGTTCCAAGTGGGTAACCCTGTCTTCACCACTCTTTGTTGTATATTGACTATTGACCGTTCCAAGTGGGTAACCTGTCTTCTTTGCTGCGTATTGACTATTGACCGTTCCGAGTGAGTAACCCTGTCTTCACCACTCTTTATTGCGTATTGACTATTGACCGTTTCAAGTGGATAACCCTATATTCATCACACTTTATTGCGTATTGAATATTGACCGTTCCAAGTGGGTAACCATGTCTTCACCACTCTTTGTTGTGTATTGACCTGTCTTCAGCACTATTTGTTGTGTATTGACCTGTCTTCACCACTCTTTATTGTGTATTGACCTGTCTTCACCACTCTTTATTTTATTGACCTGTCTTCACCACTCGTTGTTGTATTGACCTGTCTTTCTTCACCATTCTTTGTTGTATTGACCTGTCTTCACTACTCTTTGTTGTATTGACTTGTGTTCACCACTCTTTGTTGTACTGACCTGTCTTCACCACTCTTTGTTGTGTACTGACCTGTCTTCACCATCTTTTGTTGTGTATTGACCTGTCTTCACCTCTCTTTGTTGTATTGACTTATCTTCACCACGTTTTGTTGTATTGACCTGTCTTCACCACTATTTGTTGTTTATTAAAGCTCTCGGACTGATATGGTGTCTCAGACCTGATATAGGGTGTGATATGAAAATACCCATTTATTATTCTATATTCATTAAACGGTGATATGAATTCAAACGCAAGGAAATCCAGATCACATAATGTTTCGGAGAATGTTTTTTACTTTGTACATAATAGGATGAAAAAATAGTATCATAATTGGATTTGATTGTTTTGTAGATTATTTTAAACATAGTCTCCAAGGTATTTAGTACAACATAAATAAAACTATAGTCATTTGTTTATATCCTCAGGGTTATATGTCAGAAATGCGGGATTGTACATGATGTCTGGAAATGTTTGTTTTTCCTCTTCCAGAATCTTCAAAAGAAACTTCCGGCGACTTTCGTTATACCAATATGTATATGTAAAAAATAAAAACAAAATTAAGCGTTTGAAAGCAATGCAAAAAACCTATAAAACTTAACAAAAACAAACACACACACACACGCACACATTGCCTATTAATGCTGCCTTGTTTTTTTGAGAATATAACCTAGCGGGTATATCTTTATTTACAATGTCCCGTTTTATTGGGATGACAATAGGACAAGACTAAGATTTGGTGCAGTATAGAACCTGGTCTAAACACCCAAGCGGCATTTTTTTTACGTCACTGACCGTTCCAATGCTACCAAGGCTACCTATTGACAACCCTCTTATTTTTGTAATGTCATATCTTGCCTTTTATTGATTTTTAAAATTATTTTTGTTTTATATACGTGTTTTCCGTATTGTATGCACGGCATGCATACGCTCAGTTTCTATACGAGTTGCGAGCTTTACATGGCTGGGATTGCTGATTTGAAAGTTTAAATGTTAAATGTGATTGTTGTTAAAACTTACTTTATATAAAAAAATATATTTTACAAAGAAATATAAAAAGACGTTATTTTCAAAAAGAAAATGTCCATATTAATTCAGTTTTTTAAAATAAAATAAATCTATGTACATTTATTAAAGAATCATTTTTTTCTGGTCTGTCTTCCAGCTAGACCTCAAAATGTTGTCCTTCGACAAGTATCATCCAGGGTTTTAGGAGGATCACAAGGCACTGGACAATCTCGGTCCCGAAGAAGAATGGATCAAGGTATAGGGTAATTTTGGTACTTACAAAATACTGACCTCGTTCTTTAGAACATATTGAGCAAGGTATTGGACAATTCAATCCTTCGGAAATATTAACCATTATATAGGACGTCTTGGTCCGTAGGAATACTTGATTCAGATCGGTGTTCTCTTTGGCTGCACTTGCTGTTCAGAACAATTCTGGACACAAGCTGAAGGGTATCTAGTTATGTATTATTAAATATATCATTATAACAACATTTAAGTATATCGTTGGCTAATTTCTCTGAATGTTAACCAGTAAGCCGTATTTCCTAGTGACCGTACCAAGTGGGTAACCCTGTCTTAAACACTCTTTGTTGTATATTTCCTAGTGACCATTCCAAGTGGGTAACCCTGTCTTAAACACGCTTTGTTTTATATTTCCTAGTGACCGTTCCAAGCGTGTACGCCTATCTTCACCACACTTTGTTGTGTATTTCCTACTGACCGTTCCAAGTAGGTAACCCTGTCTTAAACACTCTTTGTTGTATATTTCCTAGTGACCGTTCCAAACGTGTACGCCTGTCTTCACCACTCTTTGTTGTGTATTTCCTACTGACCGTTCCAAGTGGGTAACCCTGTCTTAAACACTCTTTGTTGTATATTTCCTAGTGACCGTTCCAAGCGTGTACGCCTGTCTTCACCACTCTTTGTTGTGTATTTCCTACTGACCGTTCCAAGTGGGTAACCCTATCTTCACCACTCTTTGTTGTGTATTTCCAACTAACCGTTCCAAGTGGGTAACCCTATCTTCACCACCCTTTGTTTGTACTTGCTACTGACCGTTCCAAGTGGGTAACCCTATCTTCATCACTCTTTGTTGTGTATTTCCTACTGACCGTTCCAAGTGGGTATCCCTATCTTCACCACTTTCTTTTGTGTATTTCCTACTGACCGCTCCAAATGAGTATCCCTATCTTCACCACTCTTTGTTGTATATTGACTATTGACCGTTCCATGTGGGTAACCCTGTCTTCACCACTCTTTGTTGTATATTGACTATTGACCGTTCCAAGTGGGTAACCCTGTCTTCTTTGCTGCGTATTGACTATTGACCGTTCCGAGTGAGTAACCCTGTATTCACCACTCTTTATTGCGTATTGACTATTGACCGTTCCAAGTGGATAACCCTATCTTCATCACTCTTTATTGCGTATTGAATATTGACCGTTCCAAGTGGGTAACCCTGTCTTCACCACTCTTTGTTGTGTATTGACCTGTCTTCACCACTATTTGTTGTGTATTGACCTGTCTTCACCACTCTTTATTGTGTATTGACCTGTCTTTACCACTCTTTGTTTTATTGACCTGTCTTCACCACTCTTTGTTGTATTGACCTGTCTTCACCATTTTTTGTTGTATTAACCTGTTTTCACTACTCTTTGTTGTATTGACTTGTGTTCACCACTCTTTGTTGTACTGACCTGTCTTCACCACTCTTTGTTGTGTATTGACCTGTCTTCACCATTTTTTGTTGTGTATTGACCTGTCTTCACCACTCTTTGTTGTATTGACTTATCTTCACCACGCTTTGTTGTATTGACCTGTCTTCACCACTATTTGTTGTTTATTAAAGCTCTCGGACTGATATGGTGTCTCAGGCCTGATATAGGGTGTGATATGAAAATACCCATTTATTATTCTATATTCATTAAACGGTGATATGAATTCAAACGCAAGGAAATCCAGATCACATAATGTTTCGGAAAATGTTTTTTACTTTGTACATAATAGGATGGAAAATAGTATCAAAATTGGATTTTATTGTTTTGTAGATTATTTTAAACATAGTCTCCAAGGTATTTAGTACAACATAAATAAAACTATAGTCATTTGTGTATATCCTCAGGGTGATATGTCAGAAATGCGGGATTGTGCATGAGGTCTGGAAATGTTTGTTTTTCCTCTTCCAGAATCTTCAAAAGAAACTTCCGGCGACTTTCGTTATACCAATATGTATATGTAAAAAATAAAAACAGAATTAAGCATTTGAAAGCAATGCAAAAAACCTATAAAACTTAACAAAAACAAACACACACACACACGCACACATTGCCTATTAATGCTGCCTTGTTTTTTTGAGAATATAACCTAGCGGGTATAACCTGGTCTAAACACCCAAGCGGCATTTTTTTTACGTCACTGACCGTTCCAATGCTACCAAGGCTACCTATTGACAACCCTCTTATTTTTGTAATGTCATATCTTGCCTTTTATTGTTTTTTAAAATTATTTTTGTTTTATATGCGTGTTTTCCGTATTGTATGCACGGCATGCATACGCTCAGTTTCTATACGAGTTGCGAGCTTTACATGGCTGGGATTGCTGATTTGAAAGTTTAAATGTTAAATGTAATTGTTGTTAAAACTTACTTTATATAAAAAAAAAAATATTTTACAAAGAAATATAAAAAGACGTTATTTTCAAAAAGAAAATGTCCATATTAATTCAGTTTTTTTAAAATAAAATAGATCTATGTACATTTATTAAAGAATCATTTTTTTCTGGTCTGTCTTCCAGCTAGACCTCAAAATGTTGGCCTTCGACAAGTATCATCCAGGGTTTTAGGAGGATCACAAGGCACTGGACAATCTCGGTCCCGAAGAAGAATGGATCAAGGTATAGGGCAATTTTGGTACTTACAAAATACTGACCTCGTTCTTTAGAACATATTGAGCAATGCATTGGACAATCTCAATCTTTCGGAAATATTAACCATTATAAAGGACATCTTGGTCCGTAGGAAGACCTGATTTAGATCGGTGTTCTCTTTGGCTGCACTTGCTGTTCAGAACACTTCTGGACACAAGCTGAAGGGTATCTAGTTATGTACTTTTATATATATCATTATAACAACATTTAAGTATATCGTTGGCTAATTTCTCTGAATGTTAACCAGTAAGCCGTATTTCCTAGTGACCGTTCCAAGTGGGTAACCCTGTCTTGAACATTCTTTGTTGTATATTTCCTAGTGACCATTCCAAGTGGGTAACCCTGTCTTAAACACTCTTTGTTGTATATTTCCTAGTGACCGTCCCAAGCGTATACGCCTATCTTCACCACTCTTTGTTGTGTATTTCCTACTGACCTTTCCAAGTGGGTAACCCTGTCTTAAACACTCTTTGTTGTATATTTCCTAGTGTCCGTTCCAAGCGTGTACGCCTATCTTCACCTGTCTTTGTTGTGTATTTCCTACTGACCGTTCCAAGTGGGTAACCCTGTCTTAAACACTCTTTGTTGTGTATTTCCTAGTGACCGTTCCAAGCGTGTACGCCTATCTTCACCACTCTTTGTTGTGTATTTCCTACTGACCGTTCCAAGTGGGTAACCCTATCTTCACCACTCTTTGTTGTGTATTTCCAACTAACCGTTCCAAGTGGGTAACCCTATCTTCACCACTCTTTGTTTGTATTTGCTACTGACCGTTCCAAGTGGGTAACCCTATCTTCATCACTCTTTGTTGTGTATTTCCTACTGACCGTTCCAAGTGGGTATTCCTATCTTCACCACTTTTTGTTATGTATTTCCTACTGATCGTTCCAAGTGGGTTAACCTATCTTCACCACTCTTTGTTGTGTATTTCCAACTAACCGTTCCAAGTGGGTAACCCTATCTTCACCACTCTTTGTTTGTATTTGCTACTGACCGTTCCAAGTGGTAATCCCTATCCTTCATCACTCTTTGATGCGTATTGAATATTGACCGTTCCAGTGGGTAACCCTGTCTTCACCACTCTTTGTTGTGTATTGACCTTTCTTCAGCACTATTTGTTGTGTATTTACCTGTCTTCACCACTCTTTATTGTGTATTGACCTGTCTTTACCACTCTTTGTTGTATTGACCTGTCTTCACCACTCTTTGTTTTATTTACCTGTCTTTACCACTCTTTGTTGTATTGACCTGTCTTCACCATTTTTTGTTGTATTGACCTGTCTTCACTACTTTTTGTTGTATTGACTTGTGTTCACCACTCTTTGTTGTACTGACCTGTCTTCACCACTCTTTGTTGTGTATTGACCTGTCTTCACCATTTTTTGTTGTGTATTGACCTGTCTTCACCACTCTTTGTTGTACTGACTTATCTTCACCCCGTTTTGTTGTATTGACCTGTCTTCACCACTATTTGTTGTTTATTGACCGGTCTTTTGTTGTATTGACCTGCTCATTGACTATTTAATTCGCTCATTAACCACACTGAGGACACTGAGGACACGACACTGAGAACACTGAAAACACTGGGGACACTGAGGACCTAAGGTGCCATTACGTTTGAGTGATATGGTTTATATAGGATCTATTTTCTTATTTTTGATTTAGGCATTGGGTCATCCGAAGAAGCGACTCAAAGTTTTGACCAGTCGCGAGGACAAATACAGTCCTTAGAAAGCATTGCACAATCTCGGTCATTAGGAAGTTCTGATCAAGGGAGAGGGCGATCACAGTTTATAGAAACGACTCAAGGTTTAAACGAAGCTCGTGAGCTTCCGAGACAATCACAAACTTTTGGAAACACACTGAGTTTTGATCAAGAAATTTACAGCCAAACATCATTAGGAAATTTACAAAGTTTTGATCAAGGACTTTTAAGTCAATCCCGGTCCTTAGGTAGTTTACAAAGTTCCGATCGAGGTATTCCAAGCCAATCACGGTCCTTCGAAAGTTTTCAAAGCTTTGATCATGATCGTCAAAGTCAAACATCATTAGGTCAACTTCAAACGTTTAATGAAGGACTTCCAAACCAATCACAGTCCTTAGAAAATTCACAAAGTTTTGATCAGGTATTTAACAGCCAAACATCCTTAGGCCAATCACAAAGTTTTAATCAAAGACTTCCAACCCAATCACGGTCTATTGGAAATTCACAAAGAGCTGATCAAGAACTCAAAAGCCAAACATCTTTAGACCAATTGCAGAGTTTTGATCAAGGATTTCCAACTCAATCGCAGACATTAGATAGTTTACAAAGTTTTAATCAAGAAGTTCCAAGCCAATCATTATTACGAAGTTTACAGAGTATTGACCCAAGTACAGAACGGTCTCAAACTGTACAATCGCTATCCTTGGGAAGTTCACAAAGTTTAGGCAATGGTATAGCTGATTCTTTACACTTGGCAGATTATCAACAATTAGACCAAGGGTTTGATCAATCGCAGTCATTAGAAAGTTCACACATGTCCAACAGTGGTATAGGTTCTCAAAATATTGTCCAAGGACAGTCTCAATCTTTTCAAGGGTTGGAAAGTAGTGGCCAGGATTTAAGTAAATCTCAATTAATGGAAAATCCGGCGCATATAGTAAACCAAAGGACTGGCCAGTCACAGACCCTAGACAGTTTTAGAAATATTGAACAAGGGATAGAACCTGACTCTCCCTTTATACGCGATGGAGCATCACTATACCGTAATGGAGGAGGGTGGAGAAGTACAGAGAACAGAAACAGTATCCTATATAACTTGGAAACAACAACTGATCCAAAGTCACGTAAGACGGTGGAAAGGTTGCTAGTGCTTACAACGAAAGCTTAAACAATACTATATACTATCTGTAACTGCTAGCTTGCTTTTAGTCCAGCAACTATTTCGTTTTTATTTGCTCTACCGATTAAAGCCCTTGATATATTTAGTTAGACCATGCACATGTTCTGGTCGTTATTGCTGGTGTTAAGTTATAAAAGTTGATTTCACACACACACAGAGAGAGAGAGAGAGAGAGAGAGAGAGAGAGAGAGAGCGATTGTTAGAATGTATATACTCCATATTTCTCAAGGATTCAAGAGGTAGATCCTGACTTTGACTAAATAACCAATGTTTAGCATAAACCTAATACTATCTAAAATGAACATTAGTCCTCACAGTATTGAAGCGAAGAGAGGAGTAGAAGTATTTATGAGGACGGTGGTGAAATGTAGTTTTAATACTTTACAGGCAAAACAATAAGCAAGGACAATTGTTCTTCCGAAAGCGAATGGTTTTGAAAAGTGTAATGTATTGCTTATTGCTATTGCTATATCATAGTTTACGCTAAATGGAGATAGGTAACATGCTATTATTGCTATTGCTATATCATAGTTTACGCTAAATGGGGATAGATAACGTGTTATTATTACTATTGCTATATCATAGATTATGCTAGATGGAGATAGCTAAAATGTTATTATTGCTATTGCTATATCATAGTTTACGCTAAATGGAAATAGGTAACATGTTATTATTGCTATTGCTATATCATAGTTTACGCTAAATGGGGATAGGTAACGTGTTATTATTGCTATTGCTATATCATAGTTTACGCTAAATGGGGATAGGTAACGTGTTATTATTGCTATATCATAGTTTACGCTAATGATAGGTAATGTGTTATTATTGCTATTGCTATATCATAGTTTACGCTAAATGGGGATATGTAACGTGTTATTATTGCTATTGCTATATCATAGTTTACGCTAAATGGGGATAGGTAACGTGTTATTATTGCTATTGCTATATCATAGTTTACGCTAAATGGAGATAGGTAACGTGTTATTATTGCTATTGCTATATCATAGTTTACGCTAAATTCATAGTTTACGCTAAATGGAGATAGATAACGTGTTATTATTGCTATTGCTATATCATAGTTTACGCTAAATGGGGATGGGTAACATGTTATTATTGCTATTGCTACATCATAGTTTACGCTTAATGGGGATAGGTAACGTGTTATTATTGCTATTGCTAGATCATAGTTTACGCTAAATGGGGATAGGTAACGTGTTATTATTGCTATTGCTATATCATAGTTTACGCTAAATGGGGATAGGTAACGTGTTTTTATTGCTATTGCTATATCATAGTTTACGCTAAATGGGGATAGGTAACGTGTTATTATTGTTATTGCTCTATCATAGTTTACGCTAAATGGGGATAGGTAACATGTTATTATTGCTATTGCTCTATCATAGTTTACGCTAAATGGGGATAGGTAACATGTTATTTTTAGTGTTGCTATTGTATCTTCTAATGCCTCAGACCCGTGCTACCATTTGGCTTTTAATGTCTTGTTTCTGCTTAGCATGTTTTATTGTTTGTTGCTGTTATTCTAGTATGTTTATTAATAGTGTGTGTCTTTTCGTGTATCTCATATTACAGCAGCGTATATTTTAAGAATTATTATGTTCATTTAATTTTGAAATGATGTTCAAATTTATATATTCTTAAATTGTAAGGCAGATAATGTCAGAAACTGGCATGTAAAGCACTCTTGGATAGATTGATTAATACTTTCAAATACATACCGGAAATACATACCGGAATTACTCTGTAAACATTGTAGGTTTCTTTCCAATCCAGTTATTATTGTTTGTACTATTTGTATACTACGTTTTCTTTGGAAAAAACAAATCATTTTAAAATAAATAAATTGTAACTTCTTTCAGTGGATTTTGTAAACAGAAATCTACAACTCGATACGATATTGCGAAGATTTGGCCAGAATCGTAGAGTAAACGTAAACCCAACTAGCAGACGAACATCAGGAGACCCGCCAGAAATCAGACAACTTTTAGGCAGCACAATTCTCGGCAGAGCAATGAGAATGGGAGAACGGGGTGAGTACATTTGTACATGTGCATTACTTGTTCAATGAGAACGAGGTATGCATACTGATCCAGAAGAGAGAGAGAGAGAGAGAGAGAGAGAGAGACAGAGGTGATTTATTTTATTTTATTGTATGTGATTGGCAAACAGCACATGCATGCATGTATAAATTTAAACCAACACGATTTACATTTATTTAATAAATGTAAAATTTCCATTTGATAATATTTACCTCTTTAGAACTACAATTGTTAAAAAGAGTGTTCCAAATATTGTTTTAACACATTACTTAGTAAGTATTCAATAAATTATATAAAAGAAGATTGTAGCATTCAAAAAACGAAGTCAAACACGAAAACGCGGACAAATACCAGCAAAGTACAGGACACAGTACATATAAAATGGTTCACACCAGGGGTGCCGGGATGCCGCCTTCGGACGGCATATAACAAAAAAATACCTCTGGTGGTTTAAGCCAGTTTCTATGATTCATTTTCACTACAGGATTGCCGCGACTTGGTGGAGCAGGGGCAGGGGAAGAGTACAACAATGGATTGTTGAGGGGCTGGGACGGAAACCCACAGACACTAGGCAACCAGTTTGATGACGAATGGACAAGCAGTCCCGTTCAGGGACGATCTATCCCACAGCTACCCATGAGCTCTAATGGCAACTTTCGCTCAGTATCCAACGTATTTGGTGGACATATGCCAAATAGGCGGATATCGATACGAAACGGGTGGTGTACGTAACCAGATCTATATGCTTTTGTTTTTTACATTATTATTTTTTCATAAAATTGGATTGTAAACCCAGTCGATGGTTCTACCTTTATACCAACAATGCCTTAAGGATCTATTTCCCAAAGCTTAATAATCATTGAAAAAACATGGACAGCTTGCTTATTTACTGCTAACATGTTGCATGGCCGATTAGCTCAGGTATATAAACTGAGGCTCGTCGAGTAAAGTTTTCTCTTTGGAAAGCATTGGCATATTGAAGAGTACATAGGGTATAGCAGTATATAATACATCAAACTTTATGTTTATGAAGAAAAAGCAGCAAATTAACAAGTTAGCTGTACCAAATACAAGTCTTTTTTTTAGAAGAAAAACACACCAAAACACAACTAATGAAACACATGTTTTTATGCTTTAATATGTTGGTTTCATACAAAAGCTGTATTGGGAGGGCCTCATCAACAGAAACAAAATTGAATACCACCATTTTCTCATGCAATTGTATGATTTACAGTGATTTACAGTTACCGATGCAAATTCTCTCCTCCACCCCAAATACAATATGCTGAAAATAGATCTTTAAATCTTTGAAAGTTGTTGAAGTTTACCTCTCATGAACAGACTCAATTAAAATTAAACCGAGTGTGCTAATTTTCCCTCTTGTTTGTGTCTGATGCCTCCAAGGGATTCTCTTTTTAGTATTAAGTGACCTTTGGCGGCTGTAAGATGTCGCGCTGACTACACATCTTGAGTGATATTACTAACTGTTCCTGTAGGATCGTCGAACCCGATATTTGTGGTTATAAAGTAGAATACTAGTACTGCTTGGTTTTGTTTGTTTGAATGTTTTTTACGTAATTTTTAACACATGTTAGGCCATATATGACGGTCGATTGCTTGTGTGACAGTTATTGAATGGTAGTGAAAAATGCTTGTAAGCATTCACGCCCTCTAGCCCGGGTTGAGCAGAAGTCAATATTTAAAATGTCAATAGTACGAAAGTTTAGGTCATCCCGAAGATTTTATGCATATGACGGTGAACATGGAACCTTCAGTGTGATATTTTCATACCATTCCATGGTCAGCGGCGTATGGTTCCAGTTTCTAACACAATGATTTGCCCTAAACGAGAAAACAACGGTCGAAATAAACAAAATTAAATTTAGTTGGGAGCAGAGGTTATTATGAAGTCGACGTATCACAATAACATATCCTATGGGTGATTAAACAATACTTAGAGCCTTTAAAGGCTGAAGTAATGAGAGAGAAAAACCTATTCGAAATTAAAATAAGAAATCAAAATATTTCAGAATGAACCACCGATATATGGATATAGAGATCGGGCTCAGCGATCTCAAAATGTCGGAATGAATACCAATATTGATTGTAAGCACGGGTGTTTAAACTGTTGTCCTGAATTATAAATGTTAATCGTCAAAAATGAATTAACCTTTTCTTTTGCAGAAATCTTCCAATGAAGACCAGTACGGAACAGCTAATTATACTTGTTTCGATAGAACAAAAAACAGAAGTTGAGAGCGAGTCAACTTAGGGGAAAACAAGGCTTTAAAAGCGAAATATATATTATCGTAACACACGTTGAAAGCTTTATAGTTATTGCCTGCTTAGCTATTTAAAACCAAAACGACTATACGTCCATCGGCTTTCGCGTGACTGCTTTTAATGTTATTTATTTTAAAATGAAAACAAACCCTTACACTTAGTTATACTATGCGATGGCATATTATGGCATATATACGTGAATTTGTTGAACACATTGCCACGATTGTTGTTAGTATTGGGGCATCTGGTATGACGGTATCTGGTATGACGGTATCATATCATCGCTTGAATGCTCTACATTGCTTTTATAGTTTTGTATTCATTTTTTTTTTACATGACTATTGTTGATGCATTTTCGATATTTAGTTAATTCAGTAGTTTACAATTAAACATTATTTTTAAAATATAGCTTATATACACCACTCCTTTTTATAGTTTTTCATCATTGTATAGTTAGCTAGATTTGCATTAGAATATAAATGTAATAACTTCATAACTTAAGGAAAGTTGAACATTGGAAAAAATGTCCGTGAGGTACGTCTTACTTAAAAACCGGGTTTACGTCCACATCCGAAGGACGAGGCTGAGACAAGACACTTGCCACAGCCTCGTTTTTCGGATGGGGTCCCGCGTATCGAATTATATCCTCCAACCATATGAATATATTCGAAAGTAAGGATATGGCATGGTTCTTGAATTCTTACGTATCATTCCTCTCTATATCGGCTCGAAATAAGCTTAACATCGTGTTGATGAACAGTAAACCAACGACTTACCATCACGGCACTACCATTACAATCTAACAATCACCAAATAACCAACTTAGTTTATTCAAGCATCGGAATAAGAGGTTGAAGGCATTGAAATCAAACCCCACTTTTTTGTTTAGATACAGCCCATTTTAAAACAATCATTATACATTAAAGACCTAATCTTCCGTATATTCAATCCGTAATTGGGGTGGGGTCGTGGGGTGGGGGTGGGGATGTTCGTGGTGGGGGTGGTGGGGGTGGGTGAGGGTGGTTGGGGCGGAATGGAATAAACTTAATAAAATAGGACAAATACATAAACTAGCAGTACTGTAAAATTTATGGGAAATCAGAAATATATGCCACCGTGAACATGAAGTTCTTTCAGAGAACTTTGAAATTAACCTTTCTTTGACAAGCTGTTTTTTCAAATCTTATAGATTGTGGAAGTTAAGTGTTTGTGGTGAATTTAAGGACATAATTTGACTCGTTGATTACTTTAACATTTTAATTAAAAATGTTTTGTACTTTAATTAACTTTGTTGTTGATTTTTTTCCATCTTTTACTAAAGACCGAACACAACACTGTTGAAATCACTTTTATAAGATGTTTATATAAAATTAACTTAAAATAAATTTGTTCGAAACAGTGTGGTAAGAAAATATTCCTAATTCTCTGTTCTAAAAAATCATATGATTATTTCTATTTGCACATTTTAGCAGAATAAAGGTATTGAAGAAAGGTAATGAAGAACGTCTACACAATATATTATTATATACAGTACAGTTTCTTGTATATTATTATGCGTTTTGATTATAAAAAATATTTTAAATAAATCCAAGTATAGAATATATTAATAAAACCTTTAATGTTTGATTGAATTATTACTTCATTAAGATCCACCAAAAAATATGATTTTTCATTTCAAGATTTTGGAATGAAAGTAAAATCCCTTTGTTAGCCTGTAATAGGAGTTAGTACCTCACTGATGTCTTGTGACGATGTAAGGCCGACGTTCACTGAAAGTAGACAGAAATGTGTTGGTTCTTCGTATGGTACATCTGAATTATGCAGTAGCTTAGTAGTGGCATAGTAGCTTGTCCGGACTACCATGTAGTAATAAGGGGAGGCTGTTTCACGATAATAAACAATACTAGACATCAGCAATGTCCCAGAAACAGAGCAATCCAAAGGAAAACAGAGAAACATCAGATGAACTGCGGGTGAACAGCGAGAGTCGTCGTAGAAAAGAATATACAGCGATGCTTCAGCAGAAGTATGTCACAACAGATTACCATCCAGACGGAGTGAGGGGAGGCGAAAGAAAGGAGCAGCAGATAAAGGGGTTGAGAAGGTGGACCAAAACAATAAAATAAAATAAAATAAAATGTAATTTTAATTAATGATGTTGGTTTACCTGTCCCAGTTAGTGCAGAAAGTATATTTATCACATATATTCCCTTTTTAACTAGCCGTGTCGAACACCCAATTCATGTTCCGTTGTATGTTCACAGGTGTAATACAACCTGTAACGATTTTGATTGATTAGGCATCTATAACTCACATTTTGTTAACTCATAGATCTAATAAAACATAATATGACAAAAAAAAGAAGGTTTTAATGTGTTTAAAAGTCGACGTAAAATGTCTTTTCTTATAGAGATAAAACACAAACTCTTTGTTATACAACATTGTTTATGACATGGCGTTGTTATACAACATTGTTTATGACATGGCGTTGTTATACAACATTGTTTATGACATGGCGTTTTGACGTTTGGCTCTAAAGTTAGGAAGATATGAGTATTACATTTCTATGGGTTAAAGATCGGGATTTCTCAGTGAAATAAAATTCATAGTCATGACGTCAACAAAGTGTTACTGACGTCGACGTCATCCGCCAATATAAAGCGAATAATTTGGCTAAATCATACATACACAGATTTAAAATGTAATAAACAGATTATTTAACTGCTGTGTTTGATTATAGGGAAATCCTTCACTCAATGGTAGACATGTCTTGTTTTTCACTCACTCGCATACGCTCGTTCGTGAAAAGAACCACACGTCTAGATACCATCTCGTGAAGGATTTCCCAATAAGCGATCTCGTTTTATAAATCTTACATGGAATGGGAACCCCTTACCTATATATATCAAACGGCACCGCAATATCGTTAGCTTAACAATTTTAAACGTTAAAGTCATGCACTGGCAAATGAAATTGTGTGCCAAATTAACGATTAGCTCGTTTCCATAAATGTTTAATGAAAATACCTTGAACAATTTTGGAGTTATGTTACGGAAACGAACCTTTTGCAAAATTGGCTTCTTTGTTTCTTTGTTTCATGAATGAATGAATAGTGTTTTACGGCACGTCGACACATACATAGTTCATATTGTGCGCAAAAACTGATGAAAGATGAAGAAATGAAGTAGTAATTAAAAAATTAATGTAAATATAAAACTATTTACAAATAAGGGATGATATGGGGGTAATATAAACTATGTAAATATGTAAATCAACAAAAATGCCCGTCAACGGGTGTGTAAACAAGTAAACATATATCAGAACATTATATAATGATTTATAAAGATTGATTTCATTCAGGAATTCTAAAACAAGACCAAAACCTATAGTATCAAATAATTATTTTCATAGTGTATTACCTTTGCCGCATAGGATCAAAGTCTACACTTTCCAACAAGATATGTGTGACCGTTAACGGTGCAAAACAGGGTAAACAGTCTTGTAATTGCTCACCTTGTAATAAATATGAGTATAACGTGTATGCCCTATCCTGCACCGGGCTAGAACAACTTCTTCTTGACGAATGGGTCTACTATAAGGACGCCATTCTCCGAGTAACGGTTTAATTGAATGGAGGTTATTGTTCACTGACAAATCCCAAGCGGCTTGCCAAGAGTTACAAATATATGTCTTAATACAACTTTTAAAATCAGTATAAGGTAATTTGGCATTAGATATATGCAAACCTCAGCTCTATCATTACCACGTATTCATACATGACTTGGAAGCCAGCAGAAAATAATAATATTATCAACTATAAGAGAATTGTACTTTTCTAAAAGTTTAAGCATGACTGGGTTATCATGTTTCATATTACCCAGGGCTTGACGAGATGAAAGGGAATCAGAAAAGATTACGAAATGGTCATCATCAGATTCCTGTAAACGCCTGTATATTGTCATCAGAAAGAGATATTATATATCAAAAGGTGACTGATTATGCCACTAGTACTGTGAGAATGATACGGTCGATTGGTACAACTCCAGGACTTTGATAATTACCCGTAATTCCGACAGTAAAACTATGTCTATATATATTATAGTAATGGTAGTCGCCCATCCATCCTTTCGTGCGTGCGTCAGAGCGTGCGTCTGTCACACACACCTTTCCGCTTAAAAGCCTGGTCTTCTATGTATTCCAGCCGTAATTTAATAATATGGCTGTGAACATAATATCAGAACGAATACTTCTATGGCAGAAATTGTTCCTTTTATATTCAAAATGTTCGGTACAATTTTACTCATATTTGATTTGTAAATTTAAACATTTGGTATGATGTAACATTCGGATGAACAGGTCATTTGATCGGATTTATAAATTGTTATTTGGTGTGTATTGTTTTGATCGAATATAGACATGCCTAATGATTAATTATTTTGTTTTGCAATGTTTCTATACAAAATATTCACTCTTTTGTGTTTAACATATCCACAAATATAGTTTCCAGTTAAACTTGTTTGACAGAGAAAGTCCACCAATGTCACCATACTATAGCATTGGGATTATTTTGAAACCAAATGTCATTTAAATAATATCTTAGTTATTTTTATAATTGTGTACTTTAAAATATTGATGATGGGATAACATATTTTATTTTATTTAGAAATGAAGTCCTGTCTGCTCAAGACCGATAAATGACCAGTCTATCGACTAATTTATTTCATGTAAAATACAAAGCAACCTTTCGAATATAAGGGGCACAATTTATGCCATTTAAGTATACATTTTAATATTATTTCACATCAATAGTGTTGAATTACTGGCATGTATTATATGGTTGACATTGCTCATGCCTAGAGTAACATTTTACTTGACCATACCCCATCCATTTTACTTGACCATACCCCATCCATTTTACTTGACCATACCCCATCCATTTTACTTGACCATACCCCATCCATTTTACTTGACCATACCCCATCCATTTTACTTGACCATACCCCATCCATTTTACTTGACCATACCCCATCCATTTTACTTGACCATACCCCATCCATTTTACTTGACCATACCCCATCCATTTTACTTGACCATACCCCATCCATTTTACTTGACCATACCCCATCCATTTTACTTGACCATACCCCATCCATTTTACTTGACCATACCCCATCCATTTTACTTGACCATACCCCATCCATTTTACTTGACCATACCCCATCCATTTTACTTGACCATACCCCATCCATTTTACTTGACCATACCCCATCCATTTTACTTGACCATACCCCATCCATTTTACTTGACCATACCCCATCCATTTTACTTGACCATACCCCATCCATTTTACTTGACCATACCCCATCCATTTTACTTGACCATACCCCATCCATTTTACTTGACCATACCCCATCCATTTTACTTGACCATACCCCATTCATTTTACTTGACCATACCCCATCCATTTTACTTGACCATACCCCATCCATTTTACTTGACCATACCCCATCCATTTTACTTGACCATACCCCATCCATTTTTGATTATTGTTAGGTCTTAATATAACCATTTCTTATTTTAAGCAAAAAACGAGAAGCTGCCAGGCGTTCGTTTTTTTATTTATACGACATTAGTTCATGAACAGTCTTAATCAAACCGAGACTGCAATTTTTCGTATGTGTCGTGTTCGGCAGTTACCAAAGGTCCACTCTCATACTCTTTTGACAAGTGTTCGTCGGAAAAGAATCATGAAATATCCGTATTCCATCGTTATTTTCGTGATATACTAAGTTTGGTAAATATCGGATGCATAATGAAGGTGCTAGTATGTCCACAAGGCAAACTATTGTTTTTTTTTATTAAATCAAGGGCAATAACTGGTGTATCGGACTTATCCAAGCTCTCATGGATATGAAGACACTGACCAAGTTTGGTAAAGATCGGATATATAATGAAGGTGCTAGAGTGTTAACAACAAAAGGTCAAAGGGCAAAGGACGGACAATCTGTTATAACGGCTTTAAATCTGTTACAAAATGGTAAGAAATCACAAGTGTTATGGGACCTACTATGCCTCGAATAGTCAAGGAAAGAGAAAATAAGGGAAATAATAAACATATTAAAGACTTTGATGAAATTTTCAATAGACATATAAGACCGGTAAGAATGGTAGAGCAACTATTAAGTAACGAAGCAATTTCTATGTACATTTTGTAGACAGACATTCTATAATCAGGTGTCAGTGGCCTAACCTAGAAAACGCCTTCTGCTGCAGGGTCAAATAACTTAACAAGAGGCACTACCCGTTGATTCAACTTCCCTATGTCTGTTCCACACATTGAAAAGAAACGTTACTGTAGTATTTACTAAAAAACAAAAATACAAAGTTATAGGTGGAAAAAAGAACTGAAATTGACTATAAGTACATACACGGGTAAAAGTGGTCATAACTGTGATAAAAACAACAACAACAAACAGAACAGAACCTAGTTGGACGAAGTAGGTTAACATGCCGCAGCCATGTGCAGTTTCATGATTTAGTCGATTTCGAAATACATGTTTACAAACAAACATTAAATCTTTTGTAAGTACAGTGCCCGAATTCACCAAACATTACTGAGAAAATTAATAGGCCGTAGCCCTATTGTCAACCCTTTTGTACTTGTGATGTCATTTGCATTTTTTATTACTTTTGCCTTCTCGTTTGTCTGTTTGCGTGTTTGTTTTTGTGTTTTGTGGTAGACTGTCGTCCTTGAATGCTGCTTTCCCTGTTCGATATTTGTATCTTTCTTAAAACTTCATAATATATTTTTGAAAATGGACATAAAAACATTTTTTAAAATAAGCATGCACATACAAATAAACATCCTAACAAAATGCAGTTCGGGTTAAACATTTGTCATTATGAATGAAAACTCAGATAATCTAGAGCTTGACACTTGTTATGAATGAATACTGATAATCTGGAGCTTGACACATGTTATGAATGAAAACTCAGATAATCTGGAGGTTGGCACATGTTATGAATAAAAACTCAATCTGGACACTTGTTATGAATGAATAGATTTTGATCAGAACCTGATCAAACACTGGCTTTCCAAATTGGATGACGCCATGACGTCACAACGGTCAGCGATGTGGCCATTTCGGATGACGATGATAAAATTATCAGCGTTGACTGAGACAGACACTGATTGATTTCATAGTAAAACAAATTAACAAATGCGATCAGTGAAAAAAAAACACGGTTTTTAATAACATCCTGACGTCAAGTTGTCATGACGTAGAGACACGTGTTAACTTTCCTGCACAACTAGAACCTGAACTCTACAATCTATAAACGTTTTGATCAAATCTGAGCTTAAATACAGAAGAAACAACGATAACAAGATTTATATATATACTATATATTTGGCATTAAAGTTGTTTTCAGCATCCAATACGTTCGTCTACCATAGATCAGCATGCATGTACGACTTGAAGCCTCGATTTATTAGAAAAGTTATCCGCCAGATGGCGATGAGGAGGCGCCAAAAGCAATGACTATGAACGCAAGTTGATAAATCAACCTTGCATTCAAAAACCATTTTAAAAACACTCAAATTGATGTTCATATTGAGTTATTGCATATGTACAGTCAGTCACTACGCTTCAATTTTCTCTTTTGCGATGACCGGACAGCCTCGAGGGACTCACCTTCTGAAACCCTGAAAGGGGAGGTTAGTGCATGATTGTTCGTCCCTCGGGTTTTCTACCCTAGACTAGTTTTCCCTTTGGCTGCAATTGCTGTGGTTGTTCAGTACAATTCTGGATACATCCTGATGTAATTTCAATTATATAATTTTTATACATTTTTAAAAGAACACATACGGGTATCGTTATCTAATTTCTCTGGATGTGGACTTATTGTTAGAGACTTCCTTTTGATCGGATGTTCTTTTATTTATAATGTCTTGTCAATTTGGGCGCTGAAGACAGGGTAATACCGAGGTTGTGTACACATAACATCGATTTAAGCTAACCAGTAGGCCATATTGCCTACTTACCGTCCTAAGTCGGTAACACTGTCTTCACCGTCCTTTTCATTGTATATTTAATTTGCTCTTTGTTTGTCGTTTGATTGAATAAACATGCACTATTTGATTAATTTACATAACATTGCAATTAAGTATTTCCTTATCGTGTACTAAAGCACATTTGCTGTGATCGTAATCGTATAAATTATAATCATCATCGGTGGTTATACGTGGAGTTCTTTATCATACCAGTCACAGCTGTTAACGGAAAGGTTATATAACAAGGAAGCCGGAGTATTCGCCTGCACATAATACTTGCAGCGACAATGAACATGGGGACTAACGTTCTAGCATTAGTACTATCTGTAACTGCAGTATTCGCACAAGGACCAGGTAAACGATTTATTATGATTCCAAATATAGGTTGTGTTTTGTTTAATGTCCATGTTTTTATATCGAACGTCGGATAGGGACGTTATTTCTGGCGTTAACTTCTAAACAATTCAAGCTTTTTCAATGAAGTTTTGTACTTTTGGATTTTATAGTGACACCAACATATAAGGACATATGGCGACTTTCCAGCTTCACTGGCAAACTTTAAAAGGTGTCACGAATTTTTAAAGGTGCCACTTGTTATGCCAAGCACTTTTAAAGGTGCCACTGGCATGTCTAACCATTGACAGACAAATGTGTTTCATGTAGTCTTACCAGATGTGGGCTTATGTGTCCCCAGACACAGTTTTAGTTTTATTTAAAACAATTACGCCCTATTTCTTAATAGGGGTTTCGTCGGTATGTTCTTGTACAATGCACCCTCCCTTATCCTTGTCCGTCAGATGTGGACGTAAACCAGGCAGTCCTGTGTATCCGAGTTTATCACCTTTTCTTAAAGATGAATGGCCACCCTTAAGTATTATCATTTAACAAATTTAACTCTTAAACATCATATGGACATTTTTTGATAGTCCGGGAGAGAAATATATATGTAAAACCGCTACAAAGTTGTATGTAAAAATACGTATTATTTGCATGATGTAGATATTATTTTACCACTGTGTGACTGCACGGGGAAATGAGGTAAATATAGCTGCACAACTATTGTCAGATAATTGATAAATACATTTAACTGTGGATTAATTTACCTGTTCAAAGTTTTCTACGTCATCAAATAAAATCTTATTCTCGCTTTTCAGAGATATTGCATTGTGTGAATTGTAAATATCTAGTGTTGTGTATTAATAAACATAAACATGTTCATGAAACAAAACATGGCCGGGGAATTTTAAAAAGCGTACGTAAGCTTATGTTTTGTTGAGCCAATGTATACCATAACATATTAACTGCCGGCTGATAAAAGGAAATAACTTTTGTTTACTAGAATTGCATTTATATCTATAAATATTGTTCTGAAATGGATATAAATTCGTTACACAGATTTCCGCTAGGGTGTATGGGATATATTCCATCGTGTTTGATTGCAATTCACCCTTCGCCTTCAACCACAAATATGCACAGAAATCAAACAGGTTGTAATATAGACCATACACTCTGCTAGTAATAATTGTAAAGTCGGGCATCCATTTGTACGTGATCCGTGGTCCGTGTCCGCGTCCGTATCAGCGTCAGTGCAAGCGTGAAGCGAACATCCATATACCAGTGAAGAAAAACTCAATGAAAACTTTATTTTGTGACTTCAGTTTGTCCAGTCCAAGATGTCCCGATTTCTACGTACACAATTAGAAGAACATAGCCATTTAAGCGATTCGCTGAGGTCATAAAGGTGGCGGATATGTGAAATTGTCAGTGTCTCTGCAATGGACCGCCATATGTTCCCAGGCACTATAGAGTCTTTGTGCTGTGGCAAACTTGCATCGTAAATTGCCGGGTTTTCTCTGACCAGATCAATCAATTTCTCACAAATCTCTGCGCTGCTGAGTTTTGCTGATTGTCTTCTTTATGGCATGGTATGTGCTGTCGAAGACATGTCACTTTCACCAGCTCTGTGACTGTCCGTGTCCGTCAAAGTGCGATTCGCCACGGATGCGGACACGGACACGGAACTGATCAATGGATGCTTTCAAACATTTTCTCTATATAACTGAATTTTCACTGACAAAGATACGGTAACGGACCACGGATCACGTACAAATGGATGCCCGACTTAACGAATACTATCCTACAGGCAGGGTAAATAACTATAGGAATAGATTCGTTAGTAAGAGACGGCAGGTTTCCGGACTCCCATGTATCATTCCCCTCTCACTGGGACGGCTCTAAATAAACTTTCATGTGTTGATGAGCCGTTGAACAGCATTACAAATAAAAAAAAAATCTAGATTTTATACAGGCTATTTATGGCCAACTTTCGTCGACAAGTCTCGTTTGTTTAATTGATCATAAATCAGCCGATTCACAGTCATGTGCTGATTTTCCCGAACATGCCTATCTTACATCTATCATCCAAGCAATTCATTATCGTCCTGAAACATTTGATTCATATACACATGTATTAACACATAATGTCATAAGCAAAACACCTAATATACTCGGTAAAAAAGAAATGATTAATGGAATTAATTTATTTTTTATTTTTATTTTTTATCTATTTAAAAATTTGTTTAATGTGCATAAGCTAATCAAAGCTTTATAACAAAACGTTTAATAATCTGAAAGCTTGTTTAAGAGCATTGCACTCATTTTATTTGAAACGGTGGTGCTCATAAATTGAAATATGAGACTTCTGAATTAAACATTTAAAAGCAGTGAACGCAATTCTTGCCGGCACTATTTTCAGCCTTGTTGCAATGTAACATATCGTATTAATTTATTCCTGAAGCATTTTTTTTTTTGTAAACATACATTTGTTTTAAAATGATTAAGAAACCTTATAAAGTGAAAAACAATACCCTTTTTGGGACAATCACACTTTAATCAGTGTTTTATTGATACCATGATAATTATTGCAATGTCCTGAACACCGCAGGGCCGGATGCCATTGAAATTCAGGTCACATAAAAGTCGAACTGGAAATGCAGCTTTCACAGAACACAGTAAATCCCAAAACACGCAAAACCACAAACATGAATGGCAATGTTAAAGGGTATAAAGCGACACAGCCAAACAATCTTTATTATTAAGAGTTCCGAAAAACTTGGAAAATGGTGAAAGAATTATCAAAATCGGGTGACAAATAAAGAAGATATGATCGTTTGAAGGTTCTGTTGAAACGAATATGAAAGCCGCCATTTTTAGAGCTATGACATCACAGTTCTAATGACCATATATGGAATATTGATAAATATGAAAAAATACTCAATTTATAGAGGAAAATATTAAAGTAACTGTTTGAAGAATATGTATGACTAATGTCAATAATGCTTTATATGCCCAGTTAAGGAGTTTGCATTCATTTGCAGGGATTTGCTTTGCTTTATATGATATTTATCAATATTCCATATATGGTCATAGTTTTCAAAATGGCGGCTCCCATATCGATTTTAGTACAAACTTCAAATGGTCATATCTTTTTTGTTTACTATCCGATTTTGATAATTCTTTCACCTCTTTGCAAGATTTTGAGAACTCTCAATAAATGTTTGCTGTGTCGCTACATTCCCTTTAATAAGGAATAGAGGCATATGACGTCACACAAACGGTTGACAATAGAGCTAACGCCAAGTCATAATGAGAGCAAAGGTCAACCAAGTGAAAAACAAGGGTCAGTTTCGATAACCTTCCAGATTGCGCCAGAAACTACAGAGTTATAGCCGCTTAATTAGTGATTGTTTTGAAATTGAAGATGTCCGCTCAATAACTTTTACATTAGTAACTTTAATAGACACTTTTCCAAACTTGCATTCAATGCTTATGGTCAAAATGACTTGTTCAAGTACGATAACCAGTCAGATCGCACCAGTAACAATGGAGTTATCTCTCTTCATTATTGGTAAAAATTGCTGAAATTGACAATTTTCTGCTCAATAACTTTAGTAATTTTATTTGAAATTTTACCATACCATACTTCGACGCAATGCTTATGACCAAAATAGCTCGGTCGAATGAATGTGATATCCACCACATCGCACGACAAACCCTGGAGTTATCTCCCCTGTGATAACCAACGAGATCGTATCAGTAACAGCGAAGTTATCTCCCCTTTTTGGTAAAGATTACTGAAATTGACAATTTCCGCTCATTAACTTTAGTAATTCTAATTGAAATTTAACCAAACATGGACACAATGCATATGACCAGATACATATCGATAAATGTTGATAACCAACCAGGTCCCACCCACATGAGTACCCCAGAGTTATTGCCCCTTTATGCGTTAAAATTGTTGAAATTGACGAAGTTCGTTCAATAACCTGAAGTAATTATCATCTAAGTTTAAGCAACTCACCAATCAATTTCCTTCACGACGGACGTCAATTTAAGCAACTCACCAAGCTGATCCCTTCACGACGGACGTAAATTTAAGCAACTCACTAATCTGTTCCCTGCACGACGGACGTCAATTTAAGCAACTCACCAATCTGTCCCCTTCACGACGGACGTCAATTTAAGCAACTCACCAATCTGTTCCCTTCACGACGGACGTCAATTTAAGCAACTCACCAATCTGTTCCCTTCACGACGGACGTCAATTTAAGCAACTCACCAATCTGTTCCCTTCACGACGGACGTCAATTTAAGCAACTCACCAATCGGTTCCCTTCACGACGGACGTCAATTTAAGCAACTCACCAATATGTTCCCTTCACGACGGACGTCAATTTAAGCAAATCACCAATCTGTTCCCTTCACGACGGACGTCAATTTAAGCAACTCACCAATCTAATCCCTTCACGACGGACGTCAATTTAAGCAACTCACCAATCTGTTTCCTTTACGACGGACGTAAATTTAAGCAACTTACCAATCTGTTGCCTTCACGACGGACGTAAATTTCAGCAACTCACCAATCTGTTCCCTTCACGACGGACTTCATTGTAAGCAACTCACCAATCTGTTCCCTTCACGACGGACGTTTATTTAAGCAAATCACCAATCTGTTCCCTTCACGACGGACGTCAATTTAAGCAACTCACCAATCTAATCCCTTCACGACGGACGTAAATTTAAGCAACTCACTAATCTGTTCCCTTCACGACGGACGTAAATTTAAGCAACTCGCCAATCTGTTCCCTTCACGACGGACGTAAATTTAAGCAACTCACCAATCTGTTCCCTTCACGACGGACTTCAATTTAAGCAACTCACCAATCTGTTCCCTTCACGACGGACGTATATTTAAGCAACTCACCAATCTGTTCCCTTCACGACGGACGTCAATTTAAGTAACTCACCAATCTGTTCCCTTCACGACGGACATATTTTGCGACGTTTTTGCGCTCTTTTTCAATATCCGTTCGTAAGGAATTGAGTGTGAAATGTATTCGTGTGCATTTATGCATAAACCTCTAGATAATTAACCAAAGACATACTACTTTCAGCCATATTTAATAAGTAAGTAATTGCCTAGTATGGATGATTTATTAATAGTATGTCAGTCCAGCCATCGGTCTTCTGTTTATCTATCGTCTGTTTAGCCAACAAACTTGATCAGAATTAAAAAGGAGAAATTGACTGGAGGCGTTCACATTAATGCTTACATTTGGCTGACAATATACGACCAGGTACAAGCTACGCAAGATGGAGCCTTGTATATATGGCAGAAATGAACGGGTTGAAAGTGACAGCTCAGGAATTTTCGTTAGGACATGTTGTGGTTAAAAAACAATAATCACTTCAGCCAGATTCCACCTAACATGGAATCATGGGCTACATGGGCGACACAATCGTTAAAGAACACAACAAGAGTTGTCGGAGAACAGCACAGCTCGACATTTCCATTTTTCAGGGAAGAACAAAAACGAACAGCTGCCATACCATCAGAACAACGAGGCATCGATCTTAATACAAGGAATCGTTAATTAGTGTTAAACCTACTTTTCATTCCACTCAGATCTACCAGATTTTCAAATGTTATATAAACTCATTTCTATTAACTCGGATTACGTCTTTATATTTTTTTAAGTGCGATCACTGTTTTATTTAGCTTTCAAGGTGTTTGCGAATGCATCATAATACAACGGTTCACTTCGTTCGCGGGAATGTTCATTTACATATCAAAGCCATCGTTCACTGAATTGCTGAAAATTAGGTTAACTCCAAGTAAGTTAATGTTTATTAAAAAAGAGTATGATAATGGACCTTAGGAAACTGCCGAGCACGACACATACGAAATATTGCAATCTCGGTTTGATTGCGACTGTTTATGAGCGGTAGTGGAATATGCTAGCTACAGCTCACGCCCTCTAGCCCCGGGTTGAGCAGAACTCAATATTCATAAAATCAATAGTACACAATTTTAACCATCCCGAAGATGGCATGCATATGGCGGTGGACATGGAGTGTACTGCTTTCCCATGTCGTACAGCGTATGGTCCCAGTATCTAATACAATTAAATGCCCCGAAGAGCGAAATAAACATAATGGAATTTAGTTGGGAGCAGCGGTGGAGTTTTTTTAAGTGGAGTTTTACCAAACTAAAACCCGTACATTTGCTCTTTACGGTTGCTACATTTGGATTTTCTATTTTGTTAAAATTACACGTAATGAACAACTAATACATAAATAACAAAAATATATCCATGGACAATAAGAACAATGAGAAAGAGAAATATTTAAGAAAATAAATAAGATTTAGCTAGTGAGGGATTGAACGGTGTGGTGATGATTGTCATGGGTAACGGTATGTGATTGTCTGGTGTAACACAGTAAAGGTATGTGATTGTCTGGTGTAACACAGTAAAGGTATGTGATTGTCTGGTGTAACACAGTAAAGGTATGTGATTGTCTGGTGTAACACAGAAACATTGAAAACAGTAACAATTAGATTGGACCCAACTCCCCACACACACATCGGTTGGTGGTGCAACCTAATCCTCATTTACCACAAACTGAGAATTAATGTACATGCACGTTTGAAGTAAACCAGTAAAACATTGTTTTAACAATTGGATTGATGGTGGGTGGGTGAATCGAGGATTGAGGTGGGCAATTAAGCAATGCACCATATTTATATAGAAATACATAAGCGGTACGTTTATTAATCGAACCCTTAATCGAGTCAAATGATAAAGGACACCGCTATTACATACATTTATTTATTTTTTGGAATTAGCGGAAGGTAGATAGATGGACACAGTGATTAGGGAAAGCCAAACAGTTGCAATGCTGTTATTTACAGAAAAGACACCCGCGACAGAAAGAACGATACTCTTAGTTGAATAAGAAAGATAACAGCGTTAACGAACACTTAGGTGAAGGTCACGTTTTGTTTAAGGAAAGACAACAGCGTTAACGAACACATAGGTGATGGTCGTCATGTTGAGTATAAGGAAAGACAAAAGCGAGATAATTGCGACTTGTATATGTACATATTGGACGTTCTTGTCTTCCCTTCGGCTACGTATCACTGACGAGTTTACTAATAACATTCAGTTGTTTTCGTTTCTTCGTTAAAGCAAGGTTTTAGAAAACAAGTTAGCACCGACAGTGTTCGATATGTATCAAGGAGTACATGTTTCCTGTAATTATCCACTATCAATCGATGTTCAGATATTAGTTCCGTTCAAACAGCTTTATCCACAGCCAGCTTGAATTTCTCTGGATGTGGACTTTATTGTTAGAGATTTCCTTTCGATGGGATGTACTTTCATTTAGATTGTTTTGTCAATTTGGGCATTGAAGACAGGATAATATTGAGATTGTGTACACAAACTCGATTTAAGCTAACATGTAGGCATTATTCACTGCATACTGAACGTTCCAAGTCGGTAACCCTGTCTTCACCACTCTTTACGTTATGTATTGTAATTTTCATTGACATTTCAAATATGTTCATATTATGGTTTGTAGTGCAGTGCGGACCACCTACGGTGCCATTGCGTTTGATTTCTGTGGTTTCTATAAGACCATTTTCCTCATTCTTCATGTACATGTATGATTCCTAAGTGCCGAGTGATATTTGAATTTACCATTCCTGAGTTTTGTGAGAACGTTTTTATCTTCGCTTGATATATCAAAAGCAACGGGGCTGGATTGTATTGGTCCTCGTTTACTTAAATTATCAGCTAATATTATATCCGAAAGTATCACATATATAATAAATAAAAGTTTATCCAGTGGTATATGTCCAACCACTTGGACGCAAGCAAAGGTAAGTCCACTCTTTAAGAGTGGTTTTAAAGATGAAGTTAACAATTACCGTCCAATTTCGATATTACCCACAGTATCAAAGCTAACTGAAAAATACGTGAGTATCAAGTTGACATCATTTCTGAATTACTATAAATTATTATATCAATCTCAAAGTGGTTTTAGATCAGGCCATTCGACCGAAACAGCTTTAATACTTTTAATTGATACATGATTGAAAGCATTAAATGAAGGAAAATTTGAAGGATGTGTTGTGGTAGATTTTCGGAAAGCATTCGATTTGGTGAATCATGATATACTGCTTAAAAAACTGAAGCTTTACAGATGCAGCAATCGAATAATATCATGGTTTCAGTCATACCTTACGAACCGCAGTCAATTTGTTATGATAAATGGTACTATCTCAGACCAGAAACCTATAACATGTCGCGTTCCACAAGAGAGCATACTTGGGCCATTATTATTTCTATTATTTATAAGCGATCTACCTATAACTCTTTGTAAATCTTCTATTAGTACAAACTTGTATGCTGATGACACTACAATTTATGTTGTACAATTAGATAAGATCACTTTAGAAAACAATCTACAATATTCATTAAACCACCTTCAAAAATGGTGTTAAGAAAATGGTATGCTATTAAATACGGAAAAAAACAAAGTCATGTTCATTACAACTAGACAAAACGTGCACATATGAATGATGCTTCAGTGGTGGTTAATTATGAAAATATAGAGTTAAAAATGACAACAGGCGACAAAATATTAGGTGTAAATATTGATGAAAATATGCAATGGAATAACCATTTTCAGTATATTTCCAAAAAGATATCGTCATGTCTGTGGCTGTTATCCAGAATACGTTCGTATATATCACAGGAACATAGTTTGTTATTCTACAATCCATATATACAACCTCATTTTAATTCTTGAAACTGCACGTATTTCTCTAAATATGTTATCATTCGAAGAAATAATTTTTCTTCAAAAAGCTAAAAGCATGTTTTAGCAAATCAAATGTACCCGCAATATCTAAGCGACTTGTTTCATATGAGAGTAAATGAGCAAAATACTTGAATACAATTACAAATAGAAATTTCATAATACCTAAGCCAAATAACGAACTATTCAAAGGGAGATTATCATATTCTGGAATTTTAGTATGGAATAGTATTCCCCTAGAAATTAAAAACTCTACATCATTGAATATATTTTCCAACAAATGCTTGAAATGGGTAAAAAGAGAAAATCGAATCTAAATCTAGCATAGTCTAGTTTGCTTGTACATATTGTTAATTCCATGGGTTAAAGCAGTAATGATGTATACACTATACAAATGTGTCTATGTTTATATATACATTGTAGTATGTTTATGTTTCATCTTGATTGATTTTAGACAGCGTTTCATTTTAAAATATCATATTGTCATATGCTTTGATATGTGTTCATAAGTATGCCTACAGCTATTTATAAATGACGTTTATTTGTTGTATTATATTTGTAAATACGTCAAGGAAGACTGGCTACGCCAATTGATTCACCCTCTTTAAATAAAGAAATTACTTACTTACTTACATGACTTCATTTCAGACACACATTTGACGTTTATATATATATATCATCAAGGATTATCCACAATGATTTCGATAACCATGTCTATGTTTCAGGAACATATCACGGTAGACGGCAGCAACAAGGTCAATATCCACAACAATCCGTTGGTTTTGGCGGCTTCTCCCAAGGTACTGCACAAGCTCCCTACGGCCAGGGACAAAGAGGTGCTGTGCAACCTTCGGTGTGGAGTTCCAGGTCCTCTGCGTTTGGACAGCAAACCCACGGAAGACAAGACTTTGGTTCAGATGGTTTTGGAGGCGGTAGCTCTGTTCCATCCTTCGGCGGACAGCAAACCCAGAGAAGACAAGACATTGGTTCAGGTGGTTTTGGAGGCGGTAGCTCTGTTCCATCCTTTGGCGGACAGCAAACCCAGAGAAGACAAGACTTTGGTTCAGGTGGTTTTGGAGGCGGTAGCTCTGTTCCATCCATCGTCGGACTGCAAACCCAGGGAATACAAGACTTTGGTTCACGTGGTTTTGGAGGCGGTAGCTCTGGTCCATCCTTCGGCGGAGCCACAGGTTTCGGTTCAGATAGCGGTGCACATGGTAGGTATTCCTAATGGGAATGGCTCTAGACAATACTGCCGGGTATTCTTTTATTGACACTTGGATGACAATAAGATAAGAACCTGGTGTAAACCCCAGAACGATATTTTTGCCACTGACCGTTCCAATGCGGTATCCCTGTTGTCAAAAATTTTGTATTACGTCTCTAGTATGCATCCTTGTAATTGTTGTTTGTTTTGTATGCGTGTTTTGGTTGACTGTGTTCTGTAAATGCTACATTTCCTGTTCGGCTTTTATACCTTCTTGATTTGGAAGGATATATTTCACTATGGTAATCCGTTTCCTTTTCTTAATGTAAGCTTCTATACTTTATACGTTCGTCATTTCATTTTAACACATTTGCTAAATTCCTCTAACTTTAAGGGCATGACCTAGTCCTCCTTATTAGAATCCATATTTTATACTTGCAAAGCTGAACATAGTAGATGAAAAAGTCGACCAGGAAATGAACTCACTCGCCTGTTCTCCAGTTTAAAATCGAGCTCAATCGGGTTTTGAGGCGGATGCAGTATCCACCTGAAAATGCATGCCCCAATATATGTAAAGACTCAACTTAAATGTATACCATAGGTGTACCAGTATCGAGCAGTGTCGGAGGGAGTTCAATATACGGTCCACAGAGAGAAGTAGGAGTGAATCCAGGAGTCAGACAAGGAATTATAGAAGACCCACCACATATCAGACAACTTATAGGTAGCACCGTCACTGGGCGAGCACTAAGCATGGGAGAACGGGGTACGTAACATTTGACAATATTTTTTTCTATTAGAATTATCTTCCCATAGTACAAATTCGGAATATGGAATTTTTGGACTCCACATCTTATCCTATTGTACACATATGGATAATGATTTGATTTTATGGGACTCTAGATACCAGGTGGAATACACTATGCAACTATGAAACTAATATAGATGTATTATAGCAACTTTTGCGTACAATGATGGAAATGTGGGATTATCACATGGTTAAAATACAGAAAGAGTTTGTTTAGATGTATTCAGGTGTGAAATAAAACATGTTATCCAATACGAATTTTAATGCCAGTATATTGTATATACTTTTTAATGACAAATAACATATTTTGAAAAAACCTATATATATATATATATTTAACAGGTTTACCTACCATGGGAGGAGCCGGGGCAGGAGAGACTTATAATACTGGTCTAAACAGGGGCTGGGACGGAAACCCACAAACCCTAGGAAACCAATTTGATGGCATGTTGACTGATTCGAGCTCCAATCCCAGTCCAAGTCCCACCAGCTCCCACACTAACCCTTTCCGCGGAGACACTGTACCACAACTCCCCGCAAACTTTAATGGAGATTTTAACTCAATATCCCATCTATTCAGAGATGGACGGGCACCTTCTAGACGAGTAGCAAGTGCGTCCTCCATATGGTGTAAGTTGTCTACTGTATAAGCCAATCAGTTTGTTTTTGTTTGCTTGGTGATTAACCTTTTCCAGCAAATTTTAGGCTACGTATAACGGCCCAAGTTTTGTGGTGGAGGCAGACCACCACTTATTCCTGGGTAGAACAGTATTGTATATCTCCCGCCATTCGTAAGAATCCACACTTTCTCACTAGCAAATGAGCTTCCGCTGGGATTCGAACCCGAGGCTGTGAAAGGCGATAAGGATAGCAACGCAACGTCGTTAACCCCTCGACCACGGATACACTTTTTGCTAATCAGAATGCAAGAAATTTACAAATTGTGTTAGAACATGCAATCTTTGTTTAAGGTGCTTGGTTGAGGCAATCGTTTCCGGACTTTGAAGCATTTATAAATGAGATGGCACATACATGAATCATAAAGTATGGATTCGAAATTTCTTTTAATAGATGGTGAAATATCGATTTATAGTAAAATCATGATTTTGTTTGTTCAATTCGAAGTAGGATCATTTTAATGTTTTGTAGATTGTTTTGTCCTTCTTTTAATGTCAGTCTTTCCACACATCCAATTAATTTCTGAATCAGAATTTTGAAGCGTTTTCTTTTCTTCCACACATGGTGTTATCTTTTAAACGGGAAAATGATAAACATAAGCATCTGATAACTATACTAATTGTTACTAAGATACCTGTGTTTATTTTTGCATCTGATATTTGATAATACATGTTTGTACGAATCTTACTACATCTGTGAAAAATGTATATGTATATATTGCATTATCACATGGGCCTATGGATTACTGATTTTAAAGTATAGTTTCCCTATGAAAATAGCAACATGACTGCTTCCTTGCAAAACGTTCTCATTACGGTATTTACTTGGATAACTATTTTAGATGTTTTCTTTTTTCGATGTTTAGATGTTTGATATTGTTAATACATGTATGTACGAATCTTGCTACACTACATCTGTTAAAAATATATATGTATATATTGCATGATCACATGGGCCTATGGATTACTGATTTTGAAATTATGTGTTCCCCACGAAAATAGCAACATGACTGCCTCCTTATAAAACGTTCTCATTACGGTATTTACTTGGATAACTATTTTAGATGTTTTCTTTTTTCTTTTTCAGAAACCCAACTACAACTTGAGTGTTATATTTACATGCACTACGTCTATATCTTATTTAACTGGTTTTACTTCCCGGAGCAGCTGTTTCTTTGTTCCTGTTATAATGAGATGGTTTATTTAAACAAATCATGGCTATATATAATTGCATGATAAAAAGACAAAAAACAAACAAAAAACTTTGTCTTGTCTAATATCAGATTATTATTTGTTTATTCTTTTTTTAACTCGAGGTTCTATTGTTTTATATAATGAAGATGGAAGGAAAATGAAATTGAAGATATAATTTCATGACGGACAATTTCAGTTTAGTTAAAAAACTGGCAATATATGATATTTGTAAAACAATTCAGTAAGCTGAAGAATTTTCAAAGTATTGTAATATATAACAGTATTGCTTTTTTTTGTCGTTTTCTTAATTTATGAAATAAAATATTTATTTACCATCGCTTTTGTTATTATTATGTTCACATGACTTGAATTACACTGTCCTGTTTTAATGGGATGACAGTAGGGTAAGTGTGAGGTTTGGTGCACCCTAGAACCGGTTTAAACTCCCACTGGTCTACTTTGCCACTGACCGTTCCAAGGCGTTAGCCCTATTGTCAACCCTTTTGTGTTTGTGATGTTGTTTACATTTATTATTACTTTTGCCTTCTTGTTTGTCTGTTTGCGTGTTTGTTTCTGTGTTTTGTGGTTGACTGTCCTCCTTGAATGCTACTTTCCCTGTCCGATCTTTTTATATTTTAATATTTGAATATGGACACCACAGTTCTTGAACCATTGTCTTACAGCAGAGAAAAGAAGAATACTGTATTTAGTCATAAAACAGAAATTATGCGTTTTTGGACATATGAGTCTGTAAAAGCTTGTATTTGACTTGTGTGTGGACAAATTAAAACTCTTAGATTTGTATTTGACTTGTGTGTGGACAATTTAAAACTCTGAGGTTTGTATTTGACTGGTGTATGGACAAATTAAAACTCTCAGGTTTGTATTTGACTTGTGTGTGCACAAATTAAAACTCTTAAGTTTGTGTTTGACTTGTGTGTGGACAAATTAAAACTCTTAAGTTTGTATTTGACTAACATGTATATTGATCTTGTAAAAACTTAAATAAGAAAATCGTTCTGTAGAAACGACAGCACCTAAACACAATGGGTGTTCGCACTGCACCACAAACACAGAGCAAATTACCTATACAATAAAAAAGACAATACATAACACAAAGTGTGGTGAAGACAGGGTTACCTACTTGGAACGGTCAGTAGGAAATATGGCCAACTGGTTAGCTTAAATCGTTTTTAAGTATACACAACCTCGCTATTATCCTATCATCAACGCTCAACTTGACAAGACAGTGTCCAGACAGTGCAAAACTGCATAAAATATAATTAGAAACAACGCTTACATGACATGGAAGAGAATATAAAGGTTGAAGATTCTCATTAGACATATCATAGACAGCGCATGCGCGAGGCATTATTTACAGGATAATAGCGAGGATTGTGCTCATATAAAATCAATTTAAGCTAACCAGTAGGCCTTATTGCCTACTGACCATTGCAAGTCGGTAACCCTGTCTTCACCATCCTTTCTGTTGTTTTTTGTCTCTTTCATTGTATTATCAAGTCCTTGTTTGCAGTACAGTGCGGACCTACGATGCCATTGCGTTCGGACGCTATGGTTTCTATAGGACCCTATACCTCATTTTTGTTACCCAGACAGGCAACCACACAAGTGCAAAAACATTTCATGAATTGCATTTATTTGATTACTATATCATGTCAGTGTTAAACGGTTCATGAAATGCACGTTTACAAAAAAATCAATTCGGTGGACCAAACGACTCTCGACACAATTGTTTATTATTATCTTGACGGAATAAACCTGCAAGAAATAAAAAACACATTTACCTGAAACGTTCATGATGACAAAGTGTGTGGCAACAATATAAATACATGATTATAAGATTCTAATCGCTAACGTGTCGCCATTAAATAACATGTTCGACCATTAAACGAATACCTGTCATTGTAAGACGATTATATGTAGAAAGCATGTAGACGTTTATATGTAGGAAGCATGTAGACGATTATATGTAGGAAGCATGTAGACGTTTATATGTAGAAAGCATATAGACGATTATATGTAGGAAGCATGTATACGTTTATATGTAGGAAGCACGTAGACGTTTATATGTAGGAAGCATGTAGACGTTTATATGTAGGAAGCATGTAGACGATTATATGTAGGAAGCATGTAGACGATTATATGTAGGAAGCATATAGACGATTATATGTAGAAAGCATGGTACAAAACGTATGCAAACGTTTTCAGACACGTTTATGTTGGAAACTCTATACACTCTATAAAGCGTTCCATGTAGTTTCAATAACATTAAATAATAAACGTATGCTCAGTTTGGTTTAAACATATTTTATTTCACATGTTTTTACAACATAATATTTGTACACACTAGAAGAAAAAGGATTAAAACGAAAGTAAAATACTTATGTTCTTCTCCTAAAGAAGCTTCATTTGCTCATTTTGAAATGACATAGCCGCAAGAAATTAAAAAAAACATAACATATAAACTATTTCAGTTAGATGTGATTCAAACACATAATTTAGCAATTAAATTGAAAATAAAATACCTTTAAAGAGTTTAAATATTCAGTTTATGCTTAAACAAACAATAAGCATGGGTATCAAAATAATTTTGTTTCCAAGTTTTACAGATAGCTGTTAATCAAAACAAGAAGCAAGAAACATCATTAAGATACAAATTATGTTTTGTGTTTACACACGTGTTATAAACATTTAAGAAAATACTTGCCTGTTTCAAGCATGTTACATAATAAACCAATATTATATTGTTTAAGTAATAGATAGAGTCTTGTCTCCAAGGAGCTGAGACAGACTCTATCTTTTTTTTGTAGCATGGTTTACTTAGTAACACTGTTACGTCATAATGACCGTACTCTAAATTCCAATATCCGGTAGTTGTAATACGGTATAGGCACGACCCTTTAGTTACCCTAAATTAAACGATTTAATGCTATGCATTCATCAAAGGAAATGTCACCGACCATGCTACAGTACGTTTTACTTGATTTTACTGTTACTAGTTTTAATAATGACGTGACTACAATTTGTAAAATAAATGTATATACTTATGCAAATGTTGAACAAAGTGTTTAACATTTACAAAAACACATATTTTATACAAAAAGTATACTAAAGGAAAAAAGAAACTCAACTCAAAAATTTCCGCTAAAGAATGTATATACTGCAAACTCAATTCCATATAATATAACAGAGAAATCCCAACATGTTTTGTAAAAATAAAGTAACAGCTAGTTAATGAATGGTTAAACTGTGCTGTTGTAGAGTTTTTAGTCACTGTACATTTTGTAACACGAAATTCAGAAATGTTGAAGTTCAGCATTGACAACTTGAGCCATTTCAGTACTGTATTTAAGGTATAGAGATTTCAAAACTGTATGTCCTAAGTTTGCTCAACTCAACTGCTGGAGCTAAACGTGCATTCTATTAATAATAAAAACTTTGAAGGGAAAACATTTGGTGTGTTATGTGTTGTTTTAGACATTTTTCCGAAGGGAGAGGTCTAATGCAGCCACGTACGGTTCGAATAACAGCAGTATATAATACATACAATATTTGACGGAAATTTCCGATTTGCGTTTCTTCTTTCCTTTAGTATACATGGCATATAATGAGAAGTGCTGCATTTTATATTACCTCTCATGAACAGACTCAATAAAAGTAAACGTCGAACAGGAATTATAAATAATACTGATAATATAAATTTAAAAAGAAAGCATAGAAAGCCACAGTGCAAGTACTCAGTGACTTCACAGAAGCCAGAGCAACACAAGAAATTTAACAATTTACCATGATCAGACAAGACTGAAGACACTTATTAAACGTCACCATCGTTTTCATGATTTATGTAGACGTCATGCAAGTTAGTGGTGCAGATTGGTGACATATATTGGTAAAATTGTGCATTTTGTGACAAAAGCACCAAACTTGACAAATAGACAATACTCTACTAAACATTTTTGGCTATGGACCCAGGTCAGGTTTTGAAAAATGGCCACCATTTTCAAAATGGCCGCCAAATATTACATTATGAATTAATGAAGCCCATAATTAATTTGTTTCATCAAAGCTTGTTATTGTAAATACACTAAACTCAGGCCATTGATAGACAATATAATATGCAATATAAATTGCGTCATTGTTTTCTTCAAAATGGTCGCCATTTCACAGGTGGACCTAAAGGCCATGTCTCCAACAATGTCCAATTACAACCTGTTAAACAACTCGGCAGGTGTGCTTGAAAAGAGCTATAGCAATTGGTGACAACTTGTTGTATCTTGGAACCATTGAATGTCAACAATTCTTTGAGACATGATCATGCAAAATTCCTCTTGTCACACATTTTCCAACAAGCACATCTTTTGGAATTGGAAAGCTTTTGCAACCTCAACGTAGTATTTCCTGATTTTCCATGCACAGCTTTTACCTCTGAAGATATATCATTTCATCCAGTAAGTGTGAAAAGCAACTATTCGTCATGGTTTATATGAACTAATGAATAGGCAATACAGTGTGCAACGAAGAACCTAAAGTGATTCCTACCTCCTAAAACTAACCCATGGCTCATCTAACTGTATGTACTGTACCATTGCTATTATATGTACTACAGCGTCTGTGTCTACTGTATATAGCATAAGCTTAATGAAGTATTGTTGGCACATGCCACAAGCAACACACGCATTGTATCGTATCACCTTAGTGAAATGATCGAGATCAGTCTCAGATTCTCGTTGTCTGATGCATGTTTTATTGAACGTGTTTTTAGTTTTTCTTCTATCGCAACCGATTGCTATGCCAGTTAACCAGAGCTCTGATTTTGTTTTACATGATGGCCGTCACCTACTAAACCTTCGGCAAGTGACATTCAACAATGTATAAAAGAAGTTGCTAATCAAACTTACTACTGTTTTGCAAGCATTAAAAGGCATTTTAAGGCAGCTCGAATAATCTGATTAACATCCAAAAACGTTTTCCAAAGTTAGAAAAGGCTGGTGAGACACCATAATCCGCCGTTAATCGGAACTTAATATGATACATATGTATGCGAGAAGAGAAACAAGTTCCAGAATCTGTTGTAAGTTGTTGACCACTGAGGAAAGAAAACATGTTTTGGTTTATCTGTTTAAAGACAGACTTGGTTATGTCATCTATAAGCTCTGTTACAAACCTGTCATGAACGTGTCATGCTTTGCATGACATAATTTACCTATTTGTTGAGCAATTTCTGTCACACGAGAGTCGTCTATGTAACGTAAGTCAAGTACCAGTACATCCTCAATATTGTCCTTGAATATATTTCCTAATTCCTCTACTGTGTCACTCAAACTGTCTTACGAACATCTTTAACTTGTTCATGATGGAAAATGTCAGAGTCATTTCATATGCCATATGCAGCGCCTGATGACTAATTGCAACAACTGAAATTAACAGATAACTCAGACCATATCTGGTTCAGAGATCATCCAATGTGGAAGCTGCGATGTGTTTACAGCACCTACTGCACCTTCATCTTCTTTCACAATCTTATATGTCCGCTTGTGAGCTAGTTCATTGGGTTTTGATGAGATAACACTAATAAAGTTTGTCTCACACCAGAGATGACTAATTTTAAGATTTAAAGTATAACTGAACATGACTGCAATTGCGAACTTTTGGTTGCTCTTTATTATCGTCATGAGCAATATCCAATGGTCTAAGGCATGCCTTGCTCACACTTTAAATAATACTGACTATAATATCTGTTATAGTCAACGGTTATTGGATGACACAAGATTAGCGTTTTGAACTTAGGGGGTAAATTTCACGGGGCAGTGTTCGTAGATCTACACCGTCATGTTGGATTCACATCGAGGTACTGTGCGTTAGCTTATGTTAACAATTTAAATTCATTGAAATCATACTCGCATGAACTATCAATTCTTTTTGTCATATTCCTGTTGCTCATGATTTTATCTTCGATTAGGTTGTATTCGTTTTAGTTTAGTCATACAGTATATACGTTGTTGGTCGATGTAAATATAGTCTCCTATTTCACCTAACTAGGTCGGCCATTTTGATTCTAGTCAGAACAATTTTTCTTTCAATTAACGTAAGCTTTATTTCGTCTCTTTCTTTGTTTCTATTATGTGCGATTCCTTTGCTAATTGATATAACTGTAAATAAATAACAACGTTCTCGTATATTATTTAATTAATATTCCCGAAATGTGGGGTTTCCCACGCGATTAGTTTTGCCCTAAATATGCTGCGTGGTTTATGAATGACGTCATGCCAGGGAGTAGGTAAACGTTGATTAATATTACTCTCATATTGCGGGTTTATGTGTGACGTCGACGTTGACGAATTTAAATAGAGTCTAAACGTTGATAACTTCGTTTTTTGCTTTGTTTGTTTTTTAAAGCATTCGTTTTAAGCGAGGTTTTGGGCGAAACTACTCCACCTGCGACCCTCAATTCCAAAGTGGAATGTCCCTTTACTTCACTGCAGAGCCTGTCGCAGGTTTAAAGTGTACATTTTGCGTACTGGCTACAGCCTATACTGCATTTATTTTCAAGTTAACTGGGTCAGTAGTTGATAGAACAATGAGTGGTATTTGAGTGTGTTTCAAGAATAATGCGGTTTGGTACATTCCACTAGCGGATACCGGGGGTGGGGGCGCACCACCCTGGTGCGCGCCCCCTAAAAAATCCGGATCATACATGTATGTCCATGTTACTGTAGATCAAATATCAAAGGATGTATGCCCATGTTACTGTAGATAAAATATCAAACAATTACGATGCACGCCCTCAGTGTAAAAAATGTTCTTGCTCGCTTCGCTCGCTCGACGCATAATTTGCTAATGAGTGGTTTAATTAACACACTGTTAAATCCTTTTGTTTGAGAACGCCCCTTTTTTTATTCATACATGTATGTTCATGTTACTGCAGATAAAATATCAAACAATTTCGTTGCACGCCCTCAGTAAAAAATAAATAATAAAAAAAAAAAAAAAAAAAATGTTCTCTCTCGCTTCGCTCGCTCAACGCATAATGGCTAATGAGTTGTTTAATTAACACATTGTTAAATCCTTTTGTTTGAAAACGGACTGTTTTATCCTAGCAATGCACTATCGCATCCGTTTTATAAGGCTATAGACGTACCCGAAAATTTACCAAAATCTTACGCCCCCACTAAGCTGAAATCCTGGATTCGCCCCTGCATTCTAACTGAAAATGTTTACGGCATAGCTTAATAAATAAATAATTTTATAATGATAGTAGGCTAATAACAATGATGAATATATATATATATATATATAATAATAATCGTAATAATTATAAATATATAAAAAAAAAAAAAAAAAAAAAAAAAAAAAAAAAAATAAAAAAAATAAAAAAAAAAAAAAAAATAAAAAAAATATATAAATAAATAAACAAAAATTATTCCAGTTAGTTGGTATTAATATTTCGAATAGGATTTTATTTTCTCAGTTTATACAATGTACGTTGATTTTGTTTTCATATTCACACTGGATAATGCGTCGTGGAAAGCGAGCGAGTTCGATGGTGCGAGCCAGCTCTGCCGGGAAAAGTCAGCGGTTGTATGTACTGTCTCCCGGTGTAAAGACATATCGTTCAGCAAGTCAGTTATGTCACAGATCGTTGGGTGGCTCGTTTGATTGCAGAAGAGGTCGTACAGGCCGTACAAAGACAGGCAGCTAGAGGAACAGATGTTACAGATGCCTACGGAAACAGGACTCGTTTTTATACACTTTATTATGGGTTTAAAGTCAGTGGGTTAGTCAGTTGGGACATATATAATACTAATAATATCATAAAAAAAACACAAAAAAACCCATAAATAATTGGCTAGATATGTTTTGTTTTTTATGGTATAAGTTTTTACACCACTTCCTGCTGTTGTATAATGCAAACCTCTCCAAATATCATATTTTACACCAGGAGTCTGCAAATGCAAATTGCATTTTCATTGGAGATGTGGGTAAGTGATGTATGGCTGTAGATTGTTTCACACCTTTCCTTTTTGTTACACATTGTTACTGCAAACAGTTCACACTAGAAAGTTTAAAAACTAGGAAGTTTAAAATGGTCTCCAAGTAATCATTATCCTGTTTGTAATCAGCGTTGTTTCAGCTTCTGCTGCTATTATTTAACTCCAAGGCTGTTGGTGTAATTGTGTTTTATGATGCTAACCATGTAATTGGAGTGTTTAGGTAATATGTTTTCTTACTGCTGATAAGTACGTCTCACCAGTTGTTCATTTCACCTAATTTTACCTTGCTGCTGTTGGCTGTAAGTTGTTGGTCTGCCAATGGAGGCAATGAATATTCATGACCCAGAGCGGTAGGTGACGTCATACCGTCCGAGCGTGCGTCTAAGATGGTGCGGAAGTATTGTGTCGGATATGGCATTATTTTAATTTGAATTAATACTGTTTAACAGTTAAAAATTATTCATGCCTCAATTGTACTTGCCGTTCTTCTAAATTAACTGTTTATAAAACATTCCATGCTTATCGTCTAGCGATCAACTTGACATTTATTCAGTTTGCGTACAATAATGTTTTCATTACAGTGGCTGTTGTTTTATACTGACGCTGTTGCTGATGCTGCCTAATTTTAATTGGATCTCTATCACATCTTTCAAGGCTTATTTTGTTTCAATCTTTAGGACATTTTGCCTTATTTTTCAGTTCGTGTAACCATCAAGTTGACTTAACACCAGTCAAAATGTTCTATGTCGGTATCGGATGCAATGTGTGGAACAGGTCATATAGTCCTCCAGTGTTGGTATTGTATGTAAAGTTCCACTTTTTACTTCTTACTCATAGCAGCTTTGTGAATTTCGAAACTTTGTCGTGTAGAGTTTGGAAATATATCCCTACAATGTTTAATACATTCATATTTAATGCATCGACAGTGCCTTATCAGTGCTTTATCAGTGGTGGACATATTCAAGACATGGCAAATGGTTGCATACTTATCATAATGCCTCATTTTAAGGCTATTTCATTTGATCATTGGTTTATTGTTGGGCCAATCCATTAGATCGATGAGTTTTTTTTTATCCTGCACTAGGTATTTTTGCCAGGGGTTCATTGAAATTTAGTTATCTGTTCCTTTTCGGCTTGTCCCTAGTCAATACACCGCACTTTAAACCAGTTATGTGCATGGTCACTAAATTATAAAACCACTTCTATGCTGTGTCTTTTCAAAATAACAACTTCTCTGCAGGGTTCCACAATGCAGTTTGTGTGTGTGTGTGTGTGTGTAGCTCTGGGTTTTTTAGTCAATAGTCATAGTCAAAGTTATATAAACAACATGGCGTCCAAAAGGTATATGCACAATAGATCCTGGGCAGGTTGCAAATTGTACTATAATAACACATTTCCTCCAAGTCACCAACTTCAACTTAGGTTGTCATACAAGAAGATGATAAATGAGACAAATGTCATTCCAATTGTCAGCATCACGATGACATCTTTATGTATTAGTTACAGGAAGTTTACACAGTTGTGTGGCTTACCTTTTTAATGCGGGCTAGTTCACTTGAAAAGGATACATGTTCTTCGTGTATTGTTGTCGGAGTGTTAGATGGTTTAGCCTTTAGATAGTTGTAGTTCATGTACCTATTGATTGACTTACTGTTAATCAATTACTTCGGCGCTTGATGATGATGATTGTTTACACAAGTCTAAAATCGATCGTAGGTCAAAGGTAAAAATGCAGTTAAAGTCATGTTTACAATATAAATAAACTTGATTATCCAGGAGACAAAGGTTAATACACTTAAGAAAATGTGCATATTGTACACAAACAAATGTATATCAGTTGTTTGCTGTCTGAAATGAAAATAACCATGGCACGCGAAACAGTAGGAAAGATACATGCTTTATCAGAAATCATTCAGAGTTCTAAGTCTGCAACTGAGTATCATGTATATGTTACTCTTCATATTATTTAACCGCGTAAGATCGATATTCCTGATGCTAATTTAGGCACGTTTAACAGTCAGTTTGTTTTTCGAGACACACATTACAGTAAAATCATCCTCCAACCTTTACATACTTGATAATTTACTGACATTTATTTATTTTGCCAATGTCTGATGCATCAACTCATGTCGTCGTGGAGAAATGATTGAGGGAAATACCCATTAACGGTTTTTAGATGTGGTCGTTGTTTGTTTTTAAATACTTCCTCGGCTTTCATGGCGTTATTCTATCAATCCTTTAGCAAGGACAAGGGCCAGAAAGCGGCTAAACAGTTACGCTGCTAAGGAGATAATAGATATTGGGGGCCTTTATTTGCTACACCCAGACATTCAGGCTGATGATACCTGTCTTGAACAGGATGGTGTTCATAATTAACTGTGGGGAACACTTTGTTTCTTAAACCAGTCAGCATACCAAAACTTTCCGGCTGATGATACCTGTCTTGAACAGGATGGTGTTCATTTATAAAATGTGGGGAACAACTTGTTTCTTAACCAGTTATCGGCTGGATTTTAATGTTTCATTTAAAGTAGGCAGTGATGAGAAAATAGATATTTTTTTTGGCACCGTTTCTGTTTTGGGCGTGGCATTCGGATATTTTGTTTTTGATACACACTCTTCGCTGCAGCCAAAAAATGTTTCCCCTATTTTTGGCGGTGGATGGGCGCCTGGACACTCTACTCTATGACTTGGAGTGTCCGGGCGCCCATCCATATGGCGGGCAGCAAAGGTGTGAAAGGAAGGACATATAAGTTTCAGTTTAAATTTATTCAGCTCCTGTATACCCAGAGACTGAATTGTAATCTAAACATAAATTATATACAAATTTGCTGTCCGTACGAATTGATAAAAAACATTTGAATTGATTGAATTCGGTGCACTTGTAATTATGCTTGAATATCAACCGTGCTTTCAACACTTGCTTAAATGCTTATCAGAAAAGTTGCTTTCATAATGAACATTTAATTTGGTGCACATGTATTTATGTCCTTAATAGTGTAATATTCAATCTGCTTTATTGCTTAATGCTTTCTACTGTAAGGGCTTGCCATAATAGTCTTTTGTGCTTACCGGCAGCCCAATTGTTAAACCCCATGCTTGGGGCTTGTTTTTCAATCCATGCCACGCCCAATATTTGCCAAATCTATTAAAGTTTAAAAAATATTTTGATGTGTTGTTATTACAGTGCTCTCCAATAATACTGACTATAATATCTGTTATAGTCAACGGTTATTGGATGACACAAGATTAGCGTTTTGAACTTAGGGGGTAAATTTCACGGGGCAGTGTTCGTAGATCTACACCGTCATGTTGGATTCACATCGAGGTACTGTGCGTTAGCTTATGTTAACAATTTAAATTCCCTCCCTCCCAGCCCACAGGATCATTGATTGCAATCGATAATAGTGTTATGAAGTTGTATAAGTACGATAAGTTCATTAAAGAAATTTCATTATTTGTCAATACTTATATTCAAAAGATAGTATTTTATGTTGCAAGATCATGTTGCTTTCTCTGAGTTATATATTTTCAGTTGGTGTCTTCCTCTGGATCCACTTACGTAGTCAACCATTACTGGTGTGGCATGGATATTAAGAACATTTACATGCTTGCTGGAAGTTTTGTGAAAGGAAGGACATATAAGTTTCAGTTTAAATTTATTCAGCTCCTGTATACCCAGAGACTGAATGGCGGGCAGCGAAGGTGTGAAAGGAAGGACATATAAGTTTAAGTTTAAATTTATTCAGCTCCTGTATACCCAGAGACTGAATTGTAATCTAAACATAAATTATATACAAATTTGCTGTCCGTACGAATTGATAAAATATTTGAATTGATTGAATTCGGTGCACTTGTAATTATGCTTGAATATCAACCGTGCTTTCAACACTTGCTTAAATGCTTATCAGAAAAGTTGCTTTCATAATGAACATTTAATTTGGTGCACATGTATTTATGTCCTTAATAGTGTAATATTCAATCTGCTTTATTGCTTAATGCTTTCTACTGTAAGGGCTTGCCATAATGGTCTTTTGTGCTTACCGGCAGCCCAATTGTTAAACCCCATGCTTGGGGCTTGTTTTTCAATCCATGCCACGCCCAATATTTGCCAAATCTATTAAAGTTTAAAAAATATTTTGATGTGTTGTTATTACAGTGCTCTCCAATAACTGTAAGTCCGGTTTACCATACATATGGTAATCACGTGATGAGCATTCCCTGATGCATGTGTTTATCTGCAGTGTCATAATTGCCATAAGGGCACAGTCTATAGTCCTCAAACAAGTCTCAGATTGTTGTAATGCCTCCATCTTAAATACGAAGGCTTCAACGAAAAATGGCATTATGATCTTCACACTTGGTTTCAGACCAAAGTCATTGTTTCAGCTCGGCAACTATATAGTTTAGACGCAGTTAACCCGTTAGCATACAATATCTTCGCGTTTAGGTTTTGTTTACTTGTTTTGTCCTGTAAATAACGTTTACCAAGTCAATGTATTTTAGGGTTTTATAAATATATTTTATATTGAACCGGCAGTTTCTGATAAGAAAATTAGTTTAGTACCCTTCAGAAATTCCAAAGGATGGAGAAAACGAAGAGTCAATCCGTAGTAGTAAAATTTGATTTAAACGTGTAAATCCCTTAACACATTGACCATAGGGTGCCTCTAATTAACTCTTTATTGCAAAATTAACAAACAATACTATGCCAAGAAAACTGAGTGAACAAATTCACATATTAATTACTTTCTTACAAACAACTTTTATACGTATTACACTTTTTACTATTTTCAACATGATTTGGCGGCCATTTTGAAAACGGTAGCCATTTTGAACTTAAAATATACCCAGATTGTATTTCAAGATCTTTTGTCTATCATTTTCCGGAATTTTTTGCGATTGCCATAATATATGATGTTAAAACCCGATACATATAGGTTCAACTGATTATTTATTACGTATTTGGCGGCCATTTTGAAAATGGCGGCCATTTTGAAGAATCTGGCTTGGGTCCATAGCCAATTTTCTGTATGGTATTGTCTAACTATGTGCAAAGTTTGGTGCTTTTGTCAAACAATGCACCATTTTTTCACCAATCTGCCCCACTAAGTATACACTATTGATATTTAATGATCGGTTGCTATTTGTTAACGATGTTAGCGAAGTATAACTGAAACCGCGAACAATAATAACCACAGCTTATAATTACGAGCCTCTATAAAAAGATTTAAAACGTAAAACTGATTAAAATGTTTTATAGTTAATAATTATACGCGCAGTTAAGTTGGAAAAACAACGTCAGCGACAATAAGTACGGTGGTCGGTAAACAAATTCAGACTAATGATAACCACAGTATGCATGGCCTGTAACAACAGCGATGTATGTGAGGTTATTAATTTTATATTCATAAAAAGTAGATATTAAAGTCGAACAGGAAATGTAGCATTCAAGGACCACAGTCAACAAGAAACACGCATAGAAACAAACAACAAATACAAAGATGTATAAAAGGCAATATATGACATCTCAAACAAAAAAAGGTTGACAATAGGGTTGCCGCCTTGGAACGGTCAGTGACAAAAAATGCCGCTTGGGGTTTAAACCAGGTTCTAGGGTGCACCAAACCTCACGCTTACGCTGTTATCACCAATAAACGGGACAATGTAACTAAAGATATCCCCGCAGGTTACCCTCTGTATTATTTGTAACAGTTAATCATATTATGCTAAAATTGCCGAAAGCAATACACCCGTAACGGTCATTCCTTTAATATAGTTACACATTTATGCGCATTGTTTATTCTGGGAAGTAAGTAACAAACAACTAGTGGGTGAGGTGTCGATATATGCCACAAAGTGACTTTTTATTCACAAGGGTGTGAATATGTTTAAAGTTCAAATAGTAGACATGTAATATTGTAATATTATGTAACACATATTAATTTCCTTTAATTGCATAATGAAACTGATATAGAATAAAGCACTATACAATTAGATGTACTAAATATTATTATGCAATATTACGTAATCTAAGTTGTTACACGATTTGTCGTTAATTGGAAATAACTGTTTTTATGTTAAAAACATTAATGGTGTTTATATAATCTTTAATTCGCTATGACGATTTTCGCCACGCTGTTTTTATTAGCCAAGGGTATTCGTGTTGCGTTATAAACACTGAAGCGCGTTATAGGTATATAAACCGGGGTCCAGGCCGTACGTACAGAGAACAAACGCTTTGCATAAATATCCAATTACTTCGCAATTAGATTATTTGTGTCGAAATATAACGGTTTTCCGCAGAATCCCTCTTAACAACAGTACAATATTTTGGTGAATGGAAATGAAAAAGGAATGTGATTCTTTTTGTAACGTTGTTAAACAATAATGATTAATTATGTTGCTAGTCTGGTGAAGACTGTCTGTCAACTCGCTACTCCTCTAGTAACCCGAGAGTGCAGTATAAATCGCATACAAGAAAAACATGCTATACATGTTTTGTACCTTAGCCATGTATCCAAGTACGCGTGTGCAAAAGTTTTAGGGCGTTGTAGTTTTCAGTAAAAATAAGAGCTCGATCCAATCAAGAAGTATCATTATCACCAAACAACGGTTTTTTGCAAGACGTTGTAATTGCATGGCAACACATTCACTTTCAAAATCAAACAAACGTAATAGGTAAAGAAATCATTTGGAATAACTCAAACATAAAAGTAGGAAATAAAACAATTTTCAAAAAGTCCTGGTTTGATAGAGGAATACAATTTATAGAACAATTATATGATTATAGAAAAAAAGAGTTTTACACTTTTAAAGATCTAGCTGATATATATGAGATCTCTAAACACGATTTCTTATTTTATATGTCTATACTATCAAGTATACCAAAAGATTGGAAATCAAAATTAAAGTTAGAAAATATAAATATAAAAAGAGATGAGACACTCCTAAACAAATTGTTAAAGGCTAAACGGGCCAATAAATTTTTATATGAATATCAAATGAATATTGACAGAAAAATAGAAATTAAATCAGAGAAAAAATGGGAAGCTTTTACAAATACTACATTAACCTGGAAAAAAATATATATGCTGCCAATGAAAGCAACTATAGATACGAAACTCCGAGAATTTCAATATAAATATTTAATGCGCATAGTACCGACAAATAAATTTTTATTCAAATGCAATATTGTTCAGTCCAATCTCTGCGACTTTTGCAGTATGCATATTGAATCTGTAAATCACTTGTTCTGGGAATGTAATATTGCTCAAACGTTTTGGTCGGAGTTAAAAACATACATTTCCCGCTTAAACCTATTCATAGATTTGAACTTTGACACTATATCTTTGGCATAACAGATTTTTCTATCAATAACACTATAAAAAACTTCTTGATTATTAGTGGAAAGTATTTTATTTTTAGAAATAAATGCACAAACACCATTCCTAAATTTATTTGTTTCAAGACTTATCTATACAGACGAATCGAAATTGAAAAATGTATAGCACTTGCGAACGATAAATTAGAGACCCATGAGACAAAATGGCGAAACTTTATTAACTGATCGATTAAGTATAATTATTAGACACCAAATTAGACAAACCGAAACTCTACTTCTTTCATCGTACATTTTCACTTCTTCCATCTGTATTATGTGTCTGTCTTACTTCTCTTCCTTTCTTCTATGAACTATTTTCTTCATCTACTCTCTACATAACTAAACTGTTTCACGTTATGCATTATTGTATGATATGACTTACAAATGTTTTCTTGTGAAATAAAATATTAAATTAAAAAAAAAGTATCATTATCACGCGGCATGAGCATGATCCATCTTTCGATTATTGCAGCCAATCGCCTTTGTATATTATTGGGCAATTCAATGTCAATGAGTGCTGTTTTGGTAAGGTTTAGTCGTTTTGATTGACAGATTGTGTGTAAACACTAAAACTGCGCGCACGTAAAATTGAGTAGATCTGCCGAATCTGTCATTTATGGTACAATGATCAGATAAATGGAAATCTCTAAATGTGCTGATAGATACAAGATCTATAACCTATTTTAAATCTGTATTTCTTGCGCATAAAAAATAACGTCAACAATGTAAACTCCTATTCAATGTTTTTGTAGCTAAGATTTTCATAGGAAAAGCATGTTATTATATTTGGGTTATAGATAACATTATATATATATATTTATTTCATGATAAGCAATGAAATACTGTATTTTATCAGTGAAATAAAAGTGTTATTTCACATTGTGAAATCTAGAGTTTTATTTTCACAGTAGCTGCCGGGACTACTATTGTTGTTCTACCGTAGTTTCACTAAAATATTGTCTGTAAAATCAAGGAAAAATATAAAAGTTTTCTCACTTCTCGATGAAATATGGTATTCCCTTCTTTTTTTCCTCAATCGACGGACATAATTACCTTAATTCAATACTAATATTCCCGTTCGCCTGATATACATGTACATTTCGATATTTGCATTGTACATGTTATCTTAGAGGGCTGGCGTGGCGCAGTCGGTATCGCGGTGGATTTGTAACCGGAGGCCCCGGATTCAATCCTCCGTGGTGCCACTGAGTTTCGTCGGTGTGTTCTTGGGCAAGACACTTTCCCTTAGCCTCGTCCGTTGGATGGGGACGTAAACCGGGCGGTCCCGTGTATCGGTCTATCCTCAGAGCACGTTAAAAAACCATAGGAATCTATTCGAAAATAAGAGTAGGACACGGTTCCCGGATTCCTATGTATCCTCCCAACTCTCTCTGGGCGGCTCTAAATAACCAATACTGTGTTGATGAGCATTCAACAATTCAACAACATGTTATCTTAGAAATCACAATGAAGCGAATGATAAGCAGTTCCGCTGCAATTTTCATTTTTTGCATTTTGTAATTGATAACAGCTAACCGTAGACATATTACATACTGAACACAGTACATATTACATACTGAACACAGCACATATTACATACTGAACACAGCACATATTACATACTGAACACAGCACATATTACATACTGAACACAGCACATATTACATACTGAACACAGCACATATTACATACTGAACACAGCACATATTACATACTGAACACAGCACATATTACATACTGAACACAGCACATATTACATACTGAACACAGCACATATTACATACTGAACACAGCACATATTACATACTGAACACAGCACATATGTCATACTGAACACAGCACATATTACATACTGAACACAGCACATATTACATACTGAACACAGCACATATTACATACTGAACACAGCACATATTACATACTGAACACAGCACATATTACATACTGAACACAGCACATATTACATACTGAACACAGCACATATTACATACTGAACACAGCACATATTACATACTGAACACAGCACATATTACATACTGAACACAGCACATATTACATACTGAACACAGCACACCGTTGGTTAGTGTATGATGATCAGGGCCATCAATGGGAATGTAGATATCCCAGTCACACTTGAACACCGTCTTGCAACTCAAATGTATAGACCGAGGCACACTTCTTACTGGTGGGTTGTGTACGCAATATCGTTTACAATTCCTCATATGATGCTAACCCAACCCTTGAATAACTAATACATATTACTAGCATTATGCAAACAAAGACTAATATGTACCTAATGTATATTAATTTTAGTAGTAAAAATCAACAGAAGCAAACAATACCACGTATACAGTGTATCGAGTTGTATACACGTATCATTAAATAACACCTTACATGCATTAATATACACCATATTGTACTACTCAAAACAATCCCTAACGCAGAGCACCATATTGTACTACTCAAAACAATCACTAACGCAGAACACCATACTGTACTACTCAAAACAATCACTAACGCAGAGCACCATATTGTACTACTCAAAACAATCACTAACGCAGAGCACCATATTGTACTACTCAAAACAATCACTAACGCAGAGCACCATATTGTACTACTCAAAACAATCACTAACGCAGAGCACCATACTGTACTACTCAAAACAATCACTAACGCAGAGCACCATATTGTACTACTCAAAACAATCACTAACGCAGAGCACCATATTGTACTACTCAAAACAATCACTAACGCAGAGCACCATACTGTACTACTCAAAACAATCACTAACGCACCATACTGTACTACTCAAAACAATCACTAACGCAGAGCACCATATTGTACTACTCAAAACAATCACTAACGCAGAGTGCACTAAATTGTATAGAATCATTGGTGGTAAAGCATCATTTTGTGTTTAAATCAAACTTTCTCAGCTCATGTATTTTAGATTATTTTAACATTTTCCAGGCTTGAAGATATATCATATAAGCGTACATGTATGTAGCAGTGAAATGATTTGGTGCATTTTTCCATGCAAAATGTATCACTAAGTGTAATACCTCTCAGAAAAAATGATTCTTTATAATTCCGAATGAAGCGTGTTTTTAAACGAACAATTTATACTGTCACAATAAACCGAGATATGAATAGTTGCTGTCATAACAAATATTAGGAACAGAAGTCAAAATCTAATCATAACATATGTCAACTTGTTAAAGTTGGCACTTCTAGGGAAACGATGAAATCATGTAAATATTGGTGCAAAATAGCCTATTATAAAATCACATTTGCAGGGCTATAATTTCAGAACTTTTGCTGTCATACAACTAAAAGAGTGAACCTGAATCAGAAACTAAATAGAAGTTTTCCTTTCATTTAGACGTTTTATCCAAGTGTGTCTATACCCACTAACCCACTGTACTGTTATTGTTTGGTGAGCTTGTTTCAGCCAAATATTTTTTGGACTTTTAAGATAAAATTAATCTACTACCTAAATAAGTTTTAGACATTTTTAGTGGTAAATACCTTACTTTTGAAAATCGGTTGAGAAATAAAAATTTCACGTGCGCGAAAGTTGTTTTTGATGGGTCATTTTCAATGCAAAATTCTGCTGCATGAAAAATTAGAATTTTTTTTTTCAGAATTTTTATGATTTTAAATTGTTGGATATTAGTAAATTAAGACACCTTGAAAGTTTCATAGCAAAATATGAAGTATCACTGAAGTTATATGACATTTCTTAATTTTCTGCTGTCCCGCAAACCTGGAATTTACATAGGAAAAGCCCCATCAACAAATCATTTTGTCTGTAAAATATTTATTTCTCAACCGATTTTCAATAGTAAAGTAGTTTTATTTACCATTAAACCCGCCAGTTCTAATGATATTATAACCGATGTACGTATTATTTAAATTGCTCGAGTTACTGCAGGAAAACCTTTGGCTGAAACAAACGCCCCAAACAATAGTACATGTTACAGTAGTTAAAACTTAAGTATCTATAAGAACAAATGTATTGCCTTTTACAGCGACATCCGAATTAAGAACTGAACATCACAGCCTTTACAGTGCTTACATACAACTAAAACAATAAACTAATGGTTAATTGTTTACCCAAACCGCGTAATATTTATCTAGTTATAGCCAATATACCGCCCACGAAAATATTGCACTAACAATGAATACATTAATCCATTGCTGACCTTACTTGAGGTATAACATGATAACCGACTGTTCATCAATTAATGATACTTACGTGATACACACGTACACTAAACGAGGTTTTTCTATGATTTGACACTCCACAATTTGATTGGTGGTCTACCTTTACGTTGCTAACGTAAATAATGTTACACGTCCAGCGGAAATTCGTTACGGTGTTTGCTCAAGTGACGTAGGAACTACCATGGGTTACTTATGATGTGTCTCATGCTCTAAGGTCTACATCTATGTTTTGAAAGCTGTGTAAGGTCGAGTTTAGGTGATATTTGTTTACGACACAATGAATGGTACATACACGAATGTTCCGATAGAGTCGATAGGCGATTTACGTACAGTTAATACATCATATTAGGTAATATGGGGACAGCAACCTCAAAGGAAGACGAGAAGAAGAATGAAGTTGTCCATCAGACATGCCCCCGCCATGAAGCGAACACACACTGGCAGAGGTCTGCAGCTCTAAAGTACATACTATTTTAGTTTCTTTAAAGTTCTCCGGCCATGTTTTGTTTCATGAACATGTTTATGTTTATTTAAATCGAAATCAATACACAACACTAGATATTTACAAATCACACATTGCAATATCTGTGAAAAGCGAGAATGAGATTTTAATTGATGACGTAGAAAACTTTGAACAGGTAAATTAATCCACAGGTAAATGTATTTATCAATTATCTGGCAATAGTTGTGCAGCTATACAATTCAGATTTACTTTATTTCCCCGTGCAGTCACGCAGTGGTAAAAGTAGTATCTACGTCATGCAAGAAATATTTATATTTACATACAACTTAGTAGCGTTTATAAATATATGTTTCTCTCCGGGACTATCAAGAAATGTTCACATGATGTTTAAGAGTTAAATTTGTTAATTGATAATACTACAAAAAGGGTGGCCATTCATCTGTATGCTATAACTGAATTGTGCATCTGTATGCTATAACTGAAGTGCGCATCTGTATGCTATAACTGAAGTGCGCATCTGTATGCTATAACTGAAGTGTGCATCTGTATGCTATAACTGAAGTCTGCATCAGTATGCTATAACTGAAGTGTGCATCTGTATGCTATAACTGAAGTGTGCATCTGTATGCTATACCTGAATTGTGCATCTGTATGCTATAACTGAATTGTGCATCTGTATGCTATACCTGCAGTCTGCATCAGTATGCTATAACTGAAGTCTGCATCAGTATGCTATAACTGAATTGCGCATCTGTATGCTATAACTGAATTGCGCATCTGTATGCTATAACTGAAGTGCGCATCTGTATGCTATAACTGAAGTGTGGATCTGTATGCTATACCTGAAGTGTGCATCAGTATGCTATAACTGAAGTGCGCATCTGTATGCTATAACTGAAGTGCGCATCTGTATGCTATAACTGAAGTGTGCATCAGTATGCTATACCTAAAGTCTGCATCAGTATGCTACAACTGAAGTGTGCATATGTATGCTACAACTGAAGTCTGCATCTGTATGCTACAACTGAAGTGTGCATCTGTATGATATACATGACGTGTGCATCAGTATGCTATAACTGAATTGTGCATCTGTATGCTATAACTGAAGTGTGCATCTGTATGCTATAACTGAAGTGTGCATCTGTATGCTATAACTGAAGTGTGCATATGTATGCTATAACTGAAGTGTGCATCTGTATGCTATAACTGAATTGTGCATCTGTATGCTATAACTGAAGTGTGCATCTGTATGCTATACCTGAAGTTGCATCTGTATGCTATACATGAAGTCTGCATCAGTATGCTACAACTGAAGTCTGCATCAGTATGCTATAACTGAATTGTGCATCTGTATGCTATAACTGAATTGTGCATCTGTATGCTATAACTGAAGTGTGCAACTGTATGCTATAACTGAATTGTGCATCTGTATGCTATAACTGAAGTGTGCAACTGTATGGTATAACTGAATTGTGCATCTGTATGCTATAACTGAATTGTGCATCTGTATGCTATAACTGAAGTGTGCAACTGTATGCTATAACTGAATTGTGCATCTGTATGCTATAACTGAATTGTGCATCTGTATGCTAAAACTGAAGTGTGCATCTGTAAGCTATACCTGAAGTGTGCATCAGTATGCTATAACTGAAGTCTGCATCAGTATGCTATAACTGAATTGTGCATCTGTATGCTATAACTGAAGTGTGCATCTGTATGCTATAACTGAATTTTGCATCTGTATGCTATAACTGAATTGTGCATCTGTATGCTATACCTGAATTGTGCATCTGTATGCTATACCTGAAGTGTGCATCTGAATGCTATAACTGAATTGTGCATCTGTATGCTATAACTGAATTTTGCATCTGTATGCTATAACTGAAGTCTGCATCTGTATGCTATAACTGAAGTGTGCATCTGTATGCTATAACTGAATTGGGCATCTGTATGCTATAACTGAAGTCTGCATCTGTATGCTATACGTGAAGTGTGCATATGTATGCTATACGTGAAGTGTGCATCAGTAAGCTATAACTGAAGTGTGCATCTGTATGCTATACGTGAAGTGTGCATCTGTATGCTATAACTGAAGTGTGCATCAGTAAGTCTGCATCTGTATGCTATACGTGAAGTGTGCATATGTATGCTATACGTGAAGTGTGCATCAGTAAGCTATAACTGAAGTGTGCATCTGTATGCTATACGTGAAGTGTGCATCTGTATGCTATAACTGAAGTGTGCATCAGTATGCTATAACTGAAGTCTGCATCCGTATGCTATAACTGAATTGTGCATCAGTATGCTATAACTGAATTGTGCATCTGTATGCTCAGTATGCTATAACTGAATTGTGCATCTGTATGCTATACATGAAGTGTGCATCATTATGCTATAACTGAAGCGTGCATCAGTATGCTATACCTGAAGTGTGCATTAGTATGCTATAACTAAATTGTGCATCTGTTTGCTATAACTGAAGTGTGCATCTGTATGCTATACCTGAAGTGTGCATCTGTATGCTATACCTGAAGTGTGCATCAGTATGCTATACCTGAAGTGTGCATCAGTATGCTATAACTAAATTGTGCATCTGTATGCTATAACTGAAGTGTGCATCTGTATGCTATACATGAAGTGTGCAGCAGTATGCTATAACTAAATTGTGCATCTGTATGCTATACTTGAAGTGTGCATCAGTATGCTATACCTGAAGTGTGCAACTGTATGCTATACCTGAAGTGTGCATCAGTATGCTATAACTGAAGTGTGCATCTGTATGCTATAACTGAAATTTGCATCAGTAGGCTATAACTGAATTGTGCAGCTGTATGCTATAACTGAAGTGTGTATTTGTATGCTATAACTGAAGTGTGCATCTGTATGCTATACATGAATTGTGCATATGTATGCTATACCTGAAGTGTGCATCAGTATGCTATAACTGAAGTGTGCATCTGTATACTATACATGAAGTCTGCATCAGTATGCTATAACTGGAGTGTGCATCTGTATGCTATAACTGAAGTGTGCATCAGTATGCTATACCTGAAATGTGCATCTGTATGCTATAACTGAAGTCTGCATCTGTATGCTATACCTGAAGTGTGCATCTGTATGCTATAACTGAAGTGCGCATCTGTATGCTATAACTGAAGTGTGCATCAGTATGCTATACCTAAAGTCTGCATCAGTATGCTACAACTGAAGTGTGCATATGTATGCTACAACTGAAGTCTGCATCTGTATGCTACAACTGAAGTGTGCATCTGTATGATATACATGACGTGTGCATCAGTATGCTATAACTGAATTGTGCATCTGTATGCTATAACTGAATTGCGCATCTGTATGCTATAACTGAAGTGCGCATCTGTATGCTATAACTGAAGTGTGGATCTGTATGCTATACCTGAAGTGTGCATCAGTATGCTATAACTGAAGTGCGCATCTGTATGCTATAACTGAAGTGCGCATCTGTATGCTATAACTGAAGTGTGCATCAGTATGCTATACCTAAAGTCTGCATCAGTATGCTACAACTGAAGTGTGCATATGTATGCTACAACTGAAGTCTGCATCTGTATGCTACAACTGAAGTGTGCATCTGTATGATATACATGACGTGTGCATCAGTATGCTATAACTGAATTGTGCATCTGTATGCTATAACTGAAGTGTGCATCTGTATGCTATAACTGAAGTGTGCATCTGTATGCTATAACTGAAGTGTGCATATGTATGCTATAACTGAAGTGTGCATCTGTATGCTATAACTGAATTGTGCATCTGTATGCTATAACTGAAGTGTGCATCTGTATGCTATACCTGAAGTTGCATCTGTATGCTATACATGAAGTCTGCATCAGTATGCTACAACTGAAGTCTGCATCAGTATGCTATAACTGAATTGTGCATCTGTATGCTATAACTGAATTGTGCATCTGTATGCTATAACTGAAGTGTGCAACTGTATGCTATAACTGAATTGTGCATCTGTATGCTATAACTGAAGTGTGCAACTGTATGGTATAACTGAATTGTGCATCTGTATGCTATAACTGAATTGTGCATCTGTATGCTATAACTGAAGTGTGCAACTGTATGCTATAACTGAATTGTGCATCTGTATGCTATAACTGAATTGTGCATCTGTATGCTAAAACTGAAGTGTGCATCTGTAAGCTATACCTGAAGTGTGCATCAGTATGCTATAACTGAAGTCTGCATCAGTATGCTATAACTGAATTGTGCATCTGTATGCTATAACTGAAGTGTGCATCTGTATGCTATAACTGAATTTTGCATCTGTATGCTATAACTGAATTGTGCATCTGTATGCTATACCTGAATTGTGCATCTGTATGCTATACCTGAATTGTGCATCTGTATGCTATACCTGAAGTGTGCATCTGAATGCTATAACTGAATTGTGCATCTGTATGCTATAACTGAATTTTGCATCTGTATGCTATAACTGAAGTCTGCATCTGTATGCTATAACTGAAGTGTGCATCTGTATGCTATAACTGAATTGGGCATCTGTATGCTATAACTGAAGTCTGCATCTGTATGCTATACGTGAAGTGTGCATATGTATGCTATACGTGAAGTGTGCATCAGTAAGCTATAACTGAAGTGTGCATCTGTATGCTATACGTGAAGTGTGCATCTGTATGCTATAACTGAAGTGTGCATCAGTATGCTATAACTGAAGTCTGCATCCGTATGCTATAACTGAATTGTGCATCAGTATGCTATAACTGAATTGTGCATCTGTATGCTCAGTATGCTATAACTGAATTGTGCATCTGTATGCTATACATGAAGTGTGCATCATTATGCTATAACTGAAGCGTGCATCAGTATGCTATACCTGAAGTGTGCATTAGTATGCTATAACTAAATTGTGCATCTGTTTGCTATAACTGAAGTGTGCATCTGTATGCTATACCTGAAGTGTGCATCTGTATGCTATACCTGAAGTGTGCATCAGTATGCTATACCTGAAGTGTGCATCAGTATGCTATAACTAAATTGTGCATCTGTATGCTATAACTGAAGTGTGCATCTGTATGCTATACATGAAGTGTGCAGCAGTATGCTATAACTAAATTGTGCATCTGTATGCTATACTTGAAGTGTGCATCAGTATGCTATACCTGAAGTGTGCAACTGTATGCTATACCTGAAGTGTGCATCAGTATGCTATAACTGAAGTGTGCATCTGTATGCTATAACTGAAATTTGCATCAGTAGGCTATAACTGAATTGTGCAGCTGTATGCTATAACTGAAGTGTGTATTTGTATGCTATAACTGAAGTGTGCATCTGTATGCTATACATGAATTGTGCATATGTATGCTATACCTGAAGTGTGCATCAGTATGCTATAACTGAAGTGTGCATCTGTATACTATACATGAAGTCTGCATCAGTATGCTATAACTGGAGTGTGCATCTGTATGCTATAACTGAAGTGTGCATCAGTATGCTATACCTGAAATGTGCATCTGTATGCTATAACTGAAGTCTGCATCTGTATGCTATACCTGAAGTGTGCATCTGTATGCTATACCTGAAGCGTGCATCAGTATGCTATACCTGAAGTGTGCATCTGTATGCTATAACTGAAGTGTGCATCTGTATGCTATACATGAAGTCTGCATCAGTATGCTATACCTGAAGTGTGCATCAGTATGCTATACCTGAAGTGTGCATCTGTATGCTATAACTGAATTGTGCATCTGTATGCTATAACTGAAGTGTGCATCAGTATGCTATAACTGAAGTCTGCATCTGTATGCTATAACTGAATTGTGCATCTGTATGCTATAACTGAATTGTGCATCTGTATGCTATACGTGAAGTGTGCATCTGTATGCTATACCTGAATTGTGCATCTGTATGCTGTAACTGAATTGTGCATCTGTATGCTATAACTGAAGTGTGCATCTGTATGCTATACCTGAAGTCTGCATCAGTATGTTATAACTGAATTGTGCATCTGTATGCTATAACTGAAGTGTACAACTGTATGCTATAACTGAAGTGTCTAAAATGTAGATAATTTACGTATTATAATTTACGTGTTACAAATTATGCCGTTGATATTATCGTATATAGAGGGGTTTCTACTTGTTCCAGCTCTATGATAATGGTTTATGCAATTATTACCCATTAAAACTAGATGCATAATTCGAACAGTGTATTTTGTTTGTATGGTGTTTTACGTCATTTTCAACACATGTACGGTTATATATGACGGTCGACTTTTTTGTGATGGAGGCAGACCACCTACCTTTCCTGGGTAGAACCAGTACTGTAGACGTCCCACCATCGGTAATAATCGACATTTCCTCACTTACAAGACGAGCTTCCAGTAGGATTCGAACCCGCAGCGGTGAGAGGCGAAGGTTTACAACGCAACGTCGTTAACCATTCGGCCACGGATAAGTCGAACAGGAAATGTGGCATTCACGGACCGCGCTGCCATCTAAACACGACAACAACAACAATTACATAAAACAAACAAGGGTTAATTAACTCAAATGTTAGGGCGTTAGAAAAGCGATCTGAATAATGGGCTGCTCGTTAGTTTAATGTCATTGGTATTACCTATTGGAAATGAGAACCATCTTAAGTTTGTTCTCTTTAAGTCAGTTTACGTTAACAAGACCGGCCCGTAGCCAGCCTAAAATTCAACCGAGCAAACCCCTTTCTATGGATATCCGATGGTATGCACCCTCCAGCCCACCCAGACTCCAACTATTTTTGTGATTTCTGTATACGATTTCCTCCGTTTTACTGCATGTCCCCGACAATATTTCAGTTTTAAGCAAGACATTTTTGTCAATGCTTGATAAGGAATATTTATCGAAATGTGTGAAAAATGTATATTCCAAAAATACCACCGAGGCAAATGCCTCGGTGTGAGTTGCCTCGGTGTGTGCCTCTGGAAGATAGAAGACCATATATACTTTAAAACAATGACATATCAATAGTACGTCGCCTAAACTCAACTTACCAAATTGCCGTCATCTATAACATAAATAGCTAATGAGGAAGTATCGACACGGCTCATGGCCTCCATATCGTCTCCATTCAATGTAATGAAAACGTACCTAATTATAGAATAGAGTCGCAAAAACTGACATGTGTGATGTCATTAGGCTATACTCTGACGACATGGATTATTTTTCATGCCCAGCCTATTTTTGGTTTAACTACTATATAAACATCGACTTCAGAGAGAATCATCAGAAAACAGGAAATCAGCATTAGGAACAATAGTTGGGGGAACTTCTACTTCTTCCTTTCTACTTAAAACAACCATTACAACTTCAAATAAAGAAAGGAACATTGCAAACAAAAAGTAAGTGCGCATTTTTCAGCAACATATTTTCTATTTATAAAAATAACACACAATCATAATTTTATTTATATTCTAAATAAACCATTTATGTCATCAGTCATATATATTTAAGTAACAGACAATGTATTTTCGTTTGCATTTGCTATACTATACAAGAATGTTACACTTGCTGATGCAAATGTATGCTATAATAACTGAAGTGTCTAAATGTAGATTAGTTTACGTATATGAGAAACTGTCATCTAAGTTGTTAATCAAATTTTTATACATGCTCAAACAAAAGGAGCATTGAATTTCCTTGCCGGTTATAACCGGTTATAACAAACTGTATACACCAATAATAACAACTGCATGTTGCCTTTTTGTTTAAGCCGAATCTTGTTTAATGTATTGTTCAATGCGACTGGTTGTGTATTTAGTTTATATGTGTGTGCCACAACTGTTCAAGTTCGCTTTTTCGTTGCAGACAATTAAACAAGTCACCATGAAGTTGCTAGCCGTACTATTAAGTTTCGTTTTCGTGGTCCAAGTATGCGGACGAGGTAAGTTTGAATTGAATGACTTATATTTGGTTTGGTGAACGTCTAGATGAGTTCTTTTGGTGCATGATGCACTAAGTGCTATTATTATTTTATATAAATAATTACCGTGATGTTCGCGAGACAGTTTATAAAATATATGTAGTCGTTCTTTGCCTTTAAGTTGAGACTTTAACAATATAATTCTAGTTGTGATATAACTTTTTCAAGTTAGGCTTGCATATCATTAAATAAAGAAATAAACTAGGAATTTTCCATTGTCTTCGTTATTCTACCAAGTGTTTATTTCCACTATTGGTGCTTTATAATCATCAACTATTAATAAGCAAACTCACTGTGAACTAGTCAAATAATTCAATACTTATTAATGATAATTTTCATATATGTAAATACCGAAGACGCGTCGAGTTTAAACCATTAACATTACCGCGTGTCACTATGTATTGTTGCCACTACATCTAACCATAACGAAATGTCAATACCAGTGTGTACAGCATGCTCAAATGTTTTTACTTTAGGATATGGTAGAGTGCGTAAACCACTGCAGAAACTCGGTTCAATTCACCCCAAACCACTGGGTGGAGTTCTTCCACATACTGGTGGTTTGGTTGGATTGGGACAGGGTGGGATGATCGGGGTCAGGGGTTTTGGTAACACTGGCGTGTTAGCCGGTGGAATTAGAGGTGGCAGTGGGATGGGTTTCTCTGGATTCTCTGGAGGTATGGGTAGAGTCGTACCAGGCGCGTTTAGTGGCCACCCTGTTGCAGCCCAAACTGGTACAAACAACATTTTAGCTCAATGTGAACATTATATTACCCATGTGAACTATATTTATATCAATATGTTTTTGGAATCTAAGTGAATATTAATGTTCACCTTATCAAATAATTTACAATATACCTGTATATACTGAATTTATTTATGTATGTTTTTAAACTGATTTGTCCTAACCTGTGCAGCAAGCAGCACATGCCACACTTGGAAATAATTATTACACGTGTGCACGGCAGCACGGTCCGCACGATCCGCACTGTTAACTAGACAGAAATTATCCATGTAAAAGAGAATTTTTTGTTGCACTGTCGGTATAAAAGTAGGAATAAACATTTTCTAACTAAACACTATTTGATTATGCATGCTTGTTTCTGAAGAACCTTTTATTCGCGCAATTATTTTGATGCAACTCTGCTTAAATATATTTGAATTGCAAAACAGTGTATTTCACTATATAATTATAATCTAGAAATACTCCCGAATCTATAAGAAAGCATAATTCTTATTTGTAATTACAATACATGGTATCAGCACTTCAAACATATTGTTCGGTCTTAAGTGATTTTTCAGAGGAAACTATTATATTTTGCGAGTATCGAATACAATTGAATAATGTTTGCTAAGTTTACACAAAAGTAAACAAAAAAACACATGATTTTAATTCACATAAATCAAGCAGTTTACTGTAATTGTTATACGTTGAAAACGTATTTCTTTTTCTAAATGTTCTATTTCTTCCTAATGCTACTCTATCTGGTCGTTTTTAATTTGGTTATCCTATTTGTATAATACATGATAGCGATTGTTCTTTATGGAATGTATCGATGTATAAATCCTGCACTTATGTGATGCGACTGAACCAATAACAGTTGAAAGATACTGAGTTGGAGTTATGTACCACTAAATATTCAAATTTCCCTAAGAAATTATTGTATTATGGATGCTGAAGTAAAACGAACATCCACAGAAACAAGGTTGTTACAAAATAATTAAGGTAATAGATGATTTTTCAACATGCTCTTGTTTACGTTAGTTTGTTATTTTATTATAGGATACGGAGGTCGAAAACCAATTATCAAAGACCCAATTTTACCAAAGCCGTTCCTACCGAAACAAGTGGATACCTTTAACGGGAATGGTCTACTGGGTCTTCAAGGTGGCAGTTTTGGACTACAAGAGGATCCAGCCTGGATTAAACGGTTACTCGGGAGCACTGTAGATGGCCTACCTAAAATCGGTGGACAGGCTGGCTTTGCCAGACATGGTGGAGCGGGAATAGGAGAGATGTTTGCAAACGGGTTAAGAGACGGATTTGGTGCAACCGGGTTAACAGACGGATTTGGCGCAACCGGAAGTATGGGCGGTCATGCGGCAGTCACTTCCTGGGTTGATCCTCTCCAGGGTCGACAATTTCCATTAGATTACGCTGGAGGAGATCTGACACTGGACCCTTCCTCAGGTCATTTCATTCATAAGTCAGCAAAGTCGACCGGTGTAGTTGGAGGACATATTGGATCCTCTGTAGGACATCAAATTGCTAAAGAATCTTCACATAACGTCGCAAAATCAGGTTTCGATCTAGGCGTCAACACTATTGGAGGTGGAGCACAGCACAACTTGCTTAAACAAACTGGACAATTTGGTGGGCAAACTGGACAATTTGGTGGGCAAACTGGACAATTTGTTGGACTACCTGGACAATTTGTTGGACAAACTGGACAATTTGTTGGGCAAACTGGACAACTTGGTGGGTTGGGTAATGATCATATGGCAGTTAAAAGTGGAGTTGCTACTGGAGTAGATTCATTTTCTCACAACACAATCAAGGCAGCTTCGTCGAATCTAGGGGGACATGGTAGCAGTATCAACATTGGAGGAGGTGTACCATTTGGTGTCAACAGACACATTGGCAATAATCCAGTTCACAATGTCAATAAGGTAGTAAACTCTGGGCTTGGCTCCATGAACCACGATCCGCTCGCTTCCAACATAGGTAGCCATATGGCCCAAAAAACAATTCATCAGTCAGCGATGGCCGTAGATATGGGATCAAATGGAGGCGTATCGATGGGAAATCCATTCGCCTCAGCCGCTGCTGCTGGACTTGCAAGAGAATCTGTACATGTTGCTGGAAAAACACTTAACATGGCGTCATCAGGAGGAATCCGTGGAGGAGGCGTGTTTGGAGCTGGTCAATTTGGCGTAGGAATAGGAAGTATTCCAACGGGTCCCATCCATCCTAAACCCCAGGTCTTGCCAAAGGTATCGGCCGGCGGCTATGGACGTAGAAGGCGTAAACCTGTTCAGCCAGGTGAGTTATACATTTGATGACCAAATCCATTAGACTTGTAACCATTCACTAAATCCGGCATAAGATAAATTTAATTTAATTTACAATGATAAATACATTACAAGAAGTCCTCTTATTAAATAAATTTAAGAGACGGAACTCAAATATTCGCAAATATCTAACATGTCTAATATTTCAACAAGGCAATGTATATAATGATACACCTAATGATATCAATTTTTATTTACAGCATGGTGATTGGTCGTCTGATACCACGTTAAAGAAAAGCTGGGAGTAGTGGATATGCAATAATTCGTGCAATAGACATAAACATACGATGGACACAAGATGGTTTATCGCTTGACGGAATCCAAGACCAACCTTGGGATAAATGCTGATTTCATGTAGTTACTATAAAAGTAATTGATACAATTGTACATATTTATTTATTAAAATAAATAAAAAAAAATGCAAAAATATAAAAGCGATGTTTTTAGAACTGTTTTGTGTTTTACCCTTTAGGAAATATATGGCTAGTAATGGAGACTACATGAGTGGACACGTAAACACTCCCTATGATGGAGAGAGTAATGGAGACTAGATGAGTGGACACGTAAACACTCCCTATGATGGAGAGAGTAATGGAGACTAGATGAGTGGACACGTAAACACTCCCTATGATTGAGAGTGAAACATGGTTTTCACATGCTTACAGTATAATTTCAACTTTTAAAACATCCGAAAATATGAAAAAAGAAACATATAAAAGATTCAGTGCTAAAGGTAATGTTTCAGAAGATAGAACTTGACGTTAAGGTAATTTGGGATGATATGGACATGTTTTCACATTAGTTTATCAAGGACTTCTTCGGAGTTTTTTTATCGACCTAATCAATTTTCATAAACCTTTCCGCACTACTTATACCCCAAACGTACCAAGGTCACACAGAACGGATGTTAAATGCGAAACAGCTTACAGTATGACTGAACAATATAGTATATGTTCACACTGACCAATACGGTATAGATGAAGGTAGATGAAAAAGTCGAACCGAAAATGTATCATTCACAGACCTCAGTCTTCCAGATATACCCGTTCAAAACAAACAACAATTACAAAGATAGATATAAGCAAAGTATGCGACACCAAACACATAAAATGGCTGAAAACAAGGGTACACCCATTAGAACTGTCAGTTGCATAAAGGCCGCTAGTGGTTTAAACAAGGGTATACCAAATCTCAAAGATGATCATGTATATGTGAATATAATAAAAAAAAAAGTCTAGAAAGCCACATGTATTCGGTGACTTTGCAGAAGTCAGAACAACAAGAGAATAATATATCATAATCTATACTGGCTAACAATACTCGTATAACAGGTAACGGGGATCAAGATGGGATGTCGGATATGGCTGCTTTCCAAGCTTTCATTGAAATTAATTGTACAGAACAGTATACGGTGTAAAGTTCACTTGACATTTAAGCACTTGTTGTACTTGACAGGACATGCACTTTAGAAAAAGCATTACGATTTACAGTATACGTGTTATGGCATGTATTTAACACAAATCTGTACAGTATATGTTTTACTTGAAATGACATGCACTTAAGAAAGAACACTAATGTTTATATTAAGCTTGATATGGCATGCATTCAACACAATACTATACAGTATATGTTTTACTTGAGATGACATGTATTTAGGAATTTTATATTTCTTTGTGATATGACATGCATATAACACAACACTATACGGTATACGATATACTTGGAGTGACATTTATCTAAGAAAGGACAACACGGTAAACATTTCATTATTCATGACATGCACTTAACAAAAAAATATCCGGTAGAAATTTCATATGAAATAGTATGCACCTAACAGAGAACAATACCGAATACATTTCACATTTATATGACATGCACTTAACCAAGAAAAAATCGGTAGATATGTCCTTTGACTTGGCATGCACTTAACATAGAACAATACCGTACACATTTCAACTGACATTGTTTGCACTTAACACAAAACACCGAGGTAGATATTGCATTTGACATGGGATACACTTAACACACAAACAGTATATATTTACTTGGCATTACATGCACTTAACACAAAACATATTTTACTTGGCAAGGCAAGCACTGTATATATACGTATACTTTGCATGGCTTGCACTTAACAAAGAACAATACTGTGAATATTTAAATGACATTGCATTCATTTAACAAACTAAAAATACACTCATACTGGTTGAAGAACGATACGGTTTATACTTTACTTGGCGTGACACGCACTAAACACAGAATAATACGGTGACATGGCATGCATTTAACAAAAAGGATACCGTGTATAAATTACTTGGCGTGATATACACTTACTGTCTCACAACATGTAGCAGGGCCTCTGTGGATCCTTATACAACTTTCTGAATTTTCTTTAAAAATGTTTTCTTTGTGAAACATTATGTCTGTTGCTCGAAATATCCATAAAAAAACACGGGATAGACCAATTTGCTTTTTTTTTTTAAATGTCCATAGTTTGTAGAGACCCTGTTGAATGGTCCATTTCACTTTCATTTTTAAATGTACCACTACCCTGAATAAGATTCTCCGATATGGGCTCAAACACATTCAGGCACATCCAAACCTGTATAAAATCATGAACTTGTCCCATTCCTGGCACCTGAAACAAAAAAAAAGAAAGAAAATATTTGCACATTTTAAGAAGTAAACGAAGAACCGAATAACACAGTTCTTATTTTCCCCCACCGTTGCTGGAAAGGGAGATAACTGTTTAGTGAGCCCTTAACACAGAACAATACGGCATACATTTCCCTTGACATGGCATGCACTTAATACAGAAACAATCGGTAGATATTTAATTTGACATTGGATACACTTAACGCAGAACAATGCGGTAGATAGTTCATTTGACATGGCATGCACTAACCACAGAACAAAACGGTAGATATTAAAGGACTATTGGTCCGACATGTTTAAAGAAGTAAAATGTTCAACCCAGTGCATATTTTAGCACTGAGCAATGTCAATATAACACATGCCAGCAATCAACACTAGTGATGTGAACATAATATCAGAAGAAATGCTTATACAGCAAAACGTGTGCCCTTTATAACCAAACGTTGGTACAACTTTGATCAAAGTTTTTTGTTTTTTTACGAAACATAAATTGGTCCATAGAATAGTTCATTTATCCTTCTAGTGAAGGCAAGACATAATTTCTAAATAAAATAAGCCATGTTATTACATCATCCACATTTAAAAGTACACCATTATAAAAAAAAAAGATACACGCAGTTTCAACAAAATCCCAGTGCTATAGTATGGTGACATTTAAGACCTGCTTCAACAAAAGGAGTGAACGACTCGACAAGTGGTGAACACATGAGTGATCGACTGGACAAGTGTTGACCAAATGAGTGAACGACTGGACAAGAGTTGATCAAATGAGTGAACGACTCGACAAGTGTTGACCAAATGGGTGAACGACGACAAGTATTGACCAAATGAGTGAACGACTGGACAAGTTTTGACCAAATGAGTGAACGACTCGACAAGTGTTGATCAAATGAGTGAACGACTCGACAAGTGTTGACCAAATGAGTGAAAGACGACAAGTGTTGACCAAATATGAGTGAACGACAGGACACGTGTTGACCAAATGAGTGAACGACTGGACACGTGTTGACCAAATGAGTGAACGACTGGACAAGTGTTGACCAAATGAGTTAACGACTCGACAAGTGTTGACCAAATGAGTGAACGACTGGCGACTCGACAAGTGTTGATTAAATGAGTGAACGACTGGACAAGTGTTGACCAAATGAGTGAACGACTGGACAAGTGTTGACCAAATGAGTGAAATACTCGACACGTGTTGACCAAATGAGTGAACGGCTCGACAAGTGTTGACCAAAGGAGTGAACGACTCGACAAGTGATGACCAAATGAGTGAACGACTGGACAAGTGTTGACCAAATGAGTGAACGACTCGACAAGTGTTGACCAAATGAGTGAACGACTCGACAAGTGTTGACCAAATGAGTGAACGACTGGACAAGTGTTGACCAAATGAGTGAACGACTGGACAAGTGTTAACCAAAAGGAGTGACCAAAGGAGTGAACGACTGGACAAGTGTTGACCAAATGAGTGAACGACTCGACAAGTGGTGACCAAATGAGTGAACGACTCGACAAGTGTTGACCAAATGAGTGAGCGACTGGACAAGTGTTGACCAAAGGAGTGAACGACTGGACAAGTGTTGACCAAATGAGTGAACGACTGGACAAGAGTTGACCAAATGAGTGAACGACTCGACAAGTGTTGACCAAATGGGTGAACGACGACAAGTATTGACCAAATGAGTGAACGACGACAAGTTTTGACCAAATGAGTGAACGACTCGACAAGTGTTGATCAAATGAGTGAACGACTCGACAAGTGTTGACCAAATGAGTGAAAGACGACAAGTGTTGACCAAATATGAGTGAACGACAGGACACGTGTTGACCAAATGAGTGAACGACTGGACACGTGTTGACCAAATGAGTGAACGACTGGACAAGTGTTGACCAAATGAGTTAACGACTCGACAAGTGTTGACCAAATGAGTGAACGACTGGCGACTCGACAAGTGTTGATTAAATGAGTGAACGACTGGACAAGTGTTGACCAAATGAGTGAACGACTGGACAAGTGTTGACCAAATGAGTGAAATACTCGACACGTGTTGACCAAATGAGTGAACGACAGGACAAGTGTTGACCAAATGAGTGAACGACTCGACAAGTGTTGACCAAAGGAGTGAACGACTCGACAAGTGATGACCAAATGAGTGAACGACTGGACAAGTGTTGACCAAATGAGTGAACGACTCGACAAGTGTTGACCAAATGAGTGAACGACTCGACAAGTGTTGACCAAATGAGTGAACGACTGGACAAGTGTTGACCAAATGAGTGAACGATTGGACAAGTGTTGACCAAATGAGTGAACGACTCGACAAGTGTTGACCAAATGAGTGAACGACTCGACAAGTGTTGACCAAATGAGTGAACGACTGGACAAGTGTTGACCAAAGGAGTGAACGACTGGACAAGTGTTAACCAAAAGGAGTGACCAAAGGAGTGAACGACTGGACAAGTGTTGACCAAATGAGTGAACGACTCGACAAGTGGTGACCAAATGAGTGAACGACTCGACAAGTGTTGACCAAATGAGTGAGCGACTGGACAAGTGTTGACCAAAGGAGTGAACGACTGGACAAGTGTTGACCAAATGAGTGAACGACTGGACAAGTGTTGACCAAAGGAGTGAACGACTCGACAAGTGTTGACCAAAAGGTGTGAACGACTCGACAAGTGTTGACCAAATGCATGTTATGAATGACATGACTTTACATATTGAAACCATTGTCATTCAAATTTAGTAAAATATGTTCCTAGTTCCTACATACAAAATGTGAAAGCCAGATGATGAGGTATGGTGAAGTAAATCAGGAAATTTGGTGTAGCTCGTAGTTTGTTACTTATCTGACACCATGAATATGCACTTATACAATTACAAAATCTAACGAACACTATTTCAAGAAAGTTTGTCTTATGGTTAATAAATACTGAAAAGGGGATCTCTTGGATGCAACAAACATCCACGTTGTTGTCGTGACAACATTTTACGGCCGCCACACAGCACTAAACAAACGCCAATGAATGTCAATAACTACTGAAAAAGGGAATCCCTTGGAATCAACAAACACAAAGTACAGATAAAAGTAGCAGACTCGGTTTTATTGTGTCTGTTCATGAGAGGTAATATTAAGTGCAACACCTTTCATATTTTGTCATACATCAATATGTAGGTGCATGCTTAACTATATCTTATGTTTAAATATACTATTGTTGCAATTTAATCAACACATAGATAAAAACAAACAAGGCAGTATTATTAATGTTAGTATAACACGAAGATGATCATGTATATATTAATATAAATACAAAAGACAAGAAAGCCAAAAAGCAAGAACTCATGGACTTGGCAGAAGCAAGAGCAACAAAAGGATAAACCATTCAAGACAAGATTGAAGACAAACAGCAAACGTTACCGTCCTTTCAGGGTTTGACAAGGACTATCACAACCAGACTTCTATGGTGACGTGATTTACAAACTTCGTAAGATCCTTGGTCATGATCACTTTCATACTATTTTTGTTAAACTTGTTAAAAGTGTTATCAAAAGAGGTTATGACCCTATCAGTTTGCAACGCACTGCCTACTTGGTAGTGGACCCATTTACAGTTCGCTACTATGCTTTCCTCTTTAATTGTGCGATGACCGGACAGGCTGTGGACCCTATGATGACGTCTATCTAAAGCCCAAAAGGACGGTGACGTTTGATGTTTGTCTGCAATCTTGTCTTGTCGTGCCCTCAATGGTTTCTTCTCTTGTTGCTCTGGCTTCTGCCAAGTCAATGAGTACCTTCTTTGTGGCTTTCTAGGCTATTTTTTTTTTTGTATTTATATATACACGAGCATCTTTGTGTTTTACTTATATTGCCTATTAATGCTGCCTTGTTGGTTAGAGAATAGTTCATGGCGGGGATATGTTTATTTACACTGTCCCGTTTTATTGGGATGACAGTAGGGTAAGTGTGAGTTTGGTGCACCCTAGAACCTGGTTTAAACCCCCAGCGGCCTTTTTTGCCACTGACCGTTCCAAGGCGGTAGCTCTATTGTCAACCCTTTTGTGTTTTTGATGTCTTATTTGGCCTTTTATTCATCTTTAAAGATGTTTTTTGTTTCTGTGTGTGTTTGTGGTTTACTGTCGTCCTTGAATGATACTTGTTATATCTATATTAGGATAGATAAATAGCGAACTGTAAATGGGTCAAACACTAAGCTCTTTTGATAAACGTTTTAACATGTTTAATAAAAATTGTATGAAAGTGATCCTGACCATGGTCCGTACAAAGTGTGTAAATCACGTCACCATCCTGACCATGGTCCGTACAAAGTGTGTAAATCACGTCACCATCCTGACCATGGTCCGTACAATGTGTGTAAATCACGTCACCATCCTGACCATGGTCCGTACAAAGTGTGTAAATCACGTCACCATCCTGACCATGGTCCGTACAAAGTGTGTAAATCACGTCACCATCCTGACCATGGTCCGTACAAAGTGTGTAAATCACGTCACCATAGAAGCAGTTTGTGATAGTTCTTGTCGCAGTGTTCTTAATTTTTATTTTATTTTAAAAGTAAATCAGGGTTACGATAATATTATTTTGCAAAGGCTTTTCGAAGTTCATAGTAATGGTTGGCCTAAGATCACCTTTAAGCCGGTGTTAGGGCGCATGGGGGTGTTGCACTTTATATTACCTCTCATGAACAGGCTCAATACAACCGAGTCTGCTTCTTTTCTCTTATTTTTGTCTTTACCACTCTTTTAAATTGTATAGTTAATTTGCTCCTTGTTTGAGGTACAGTGCGGATCTACGGTGTTTATATTTGGGTGCTGTAATTTCTATAGAACCATTTTTCTCATTCTTGTGTTTGTTGCTTCCAAGGGATCCCCATTTCAGTATTTATTGACATTCACACTAACGTATTTTTAGTGCTGTGTGGCATCTGTTAAAAATCACCAAACAGCAATTCATTAGTGTTATTACTTATATGGTTCTCTGGGATCATCAAGCCCAATCTTTGTGGTTTTAAAGTAGTAACTCATGAACAGGCTCAATAAAACCGAGACTGCTACTTTTCTCTCTTGTTTGTGTTTGTTGCGTCCAACATATAATTCACACTACACAGGATGATTCTTGAGTAATAAAAACGAAGAGTGTTTGTGTGGTAAGGGAGTGGGGGTGTGATTGTATTGCTCACACATATTCGTTTCTGTTCATGTGAATAAAACACAGTGTTAGATTGGATGAACAGCAATAAGACGACACTGACAGAGATATATGACAACGTCATGGGTGTTGGAGTGATGTATGTATTACGGGACACCCTCTGAAGTTTAATCACAAAAAGGTGCGTTGCCTGACACTACTAATGTGGAAAAAAACATTACTGGACAACGTACCAGTTTTATTGTAATTTTGTCGGTGTATATGACTGTGTTGTACACACAAAAAGTACATTTAGCCTAAAAATGTCTTATTTAGCATGAAAATGTGGACTTGACATTATTGTTCGAGATTTCCTTTCGATGGAATGTACTCTAAATATACACTGTCTTGTCAATTTGGGCGTTAAGGCCAGTACAATAGCGAGGTTGTGTACACATAACATTGATTTATGCTAACCAGTAGGCCATTCAAAGTCGGTAACCCTGTCTTCACTACTCTTTGTGTTGTGTTTTGTCCTTTTCATTGTATAGTTAATTTTCTCTTTGTTTGTGGTACTGTGCCAATCTACGGTGCCATTTCGTTTTGGTTCTTTGGTTTCTATAGGACCATTTTCCCCATTTTTGTCCATAATAACCAATAGAACAACATCATTAAAAGTGTTTAGTGAGACATGTAGAACAGTAAACAGTTATCACATGTGTGTTTGGGGAACAGTCAAAACTGTTTTCCCGAGGTGGAGGGGATGGCAGTGTGAACACTGACATTCCCCGACACCAAGGGAAAACAGTTTTGACTGTTCCCCAAACACACATGTGATAACTGTTTTATTACCTGATTAATGATGAACGTGAAGTTGGCAGTAGCAGTAGCAGCAGTAGCAGTAACTACTGCTACTGCTACTGCTACTGCTGTTACTGCCAGCAGTAAGAGCAGTAGCAGTAGTTACTGCCAGCAGTAGCAGCAGTAGCAGTAGTTACTGCCAGCAGTAGCAGCAGTAGCAGTAGTTACTGCTAGCAGTAGAGCACCATCTCAGTAGGTATATTCATCGCAAGTGTTTTTCTTTGCGCATTATGTTGTTTCTACTTTCCCACCATCATATTTAGCAGACAACCCCTTTCGCTTTCGCATATTTCGCAACAATCATATGTTTCCTACTGCTATTGCTACTGCTACTGCTACTGCTAACTACTGCCAGCAGCAGCAGCAGTAGCAGTAGCTACTGCCAGCAGTAGCAGCTGTAGCAGTGGCTACTGCCAGCAGCAGTAGAGTCAATAGTCATCTTAATTACGACGATATATGATCATCGATGTATGATATTTCTTTGCGCAAATATGTTGTTTCTACTTTCCCACTATCATGTTTAGCAGGCCACCACTTTCGCATCTTTCGCAACAATCATATGTCTGCTTCTGCTATTGCTACTGCTACTGCTACTGCTAACTACTGCCAGCAGCAGCAGCAGTAGCAGTAGCTACTGCCAGCAGTAGCAGCTGTAGCAGTGGCTACTGCCAGCAGCAGTAGAGTCAATAGTCATCTTAATTACGACGATATATGATCATCGATGTATGATATTTCTTTGCGCAAATATGTTGTTTCTACTTTCCCACTATCATGTTTAGCAGGCCACCACTTTCGCATCTTTCGCAACAATCATATGTCTGCTTCTGCTATTGCTACTGCTACTGCTACTGCTAACTACTGCCAGCAGTAGCAGCAGTAGCAGTAGCAGCAGTAGAGTCATTATCATCTTAATTACGACGATATATGATCATCGTTTTTTTTTGCGCAAGTATGTTGTTTCTACTTTCCCACAATCATGTTTAACAGACAACCCCTTTCGCTACTGCTATTGCTACTGCTACTGCTACTGCTGTATGATTGAAAGTGCGAAAGTAGTAAAACACGTATGGTCGTCGGATAACGAGTGTTGCCGGCGGGCAGATCAACATCATAGACACGCTGGCGCAGCGTTTTTTAAAAGCCTTTTGGTAGTGCTACTAAAATCACACCATTTCAGACCATTTATCACAATTTTGGTTCTACTGCTGTATGATTGAAAGTTCGAAGGTAGTCAAAAACACGTCTGGTAGTCGGGTTTCGGGTGTTGCCGGCGGGCAGATCAACCACATAGACACGCTGGCGCAGTGTTTTTTTAAAGCCTTTTGGTAGTGCTACTAAAATCACACCATTTGAGATTGTTTATCGCAGTTTTTGTTCTACTGCTGTAGTGCTGAAGTCGAATAACGGAACATTTGAACGTGCGTTTTCTGTCGGATAACGAGTGTTGCCGGTGGGAAGGTCAACATCATAGACATGCTGGCGCAGTGTTTTTTTAAAGACCTTTGGTAGTGCTACTAGAATCAACCTATTTGAAATTCTTTATCAACGCTTTAGTTATACTGCTGTGTTACTGAAGTTTGCACTGAAATAGACTCGAAATGGCGTTTTTGTCGGATTTCGGGTGTTGCCGGCGGGCAGATCAATATCATAGACACGCTGGCGCAGTGTTTTTTAAAAGCCTTTTGGTAGTGCTACTAAAATCACACCATTTCAGACAGTTTACCACAGTTTTGGTTCTACTGCTGTATGATTGAAAGTTCGAAAGTAGTCAAAAACACGTCTGGTCGTCGGATAACGAGTGTTGCCGGGGGGCAGATCAACATCATAGACATGCTGTCGCAGTTTTTTATCAAAGCCTTTTGGTAGTGCTACTAAAATCACACCATTTGAGATTGTTTATCGCAGTTTTTGTTCTACTGCTGTAGTAGTGAAGTCGAATAACGGTACAGTTGAACGTGCGTTTTCTGTCGGATAACGAGTGTTGCCGGCGGGCAGATCAACATCATAGACATGCTGGCGCAGTGTTTTTTTTAAAGACCTTTGGTAGTGCTACTAGAATCAACCTATTTGAAATTCTTTATCAACGTTTTAGTTCTACTGCTGTGTTACTGAAGTTTGCACTGAAATAGACTCGAAATGGCGTTTTTGTCGGGTTTCGGGTGTTGCCGGCGGGCAGATCAATATCACAGACACGCTGGCGCAGTGTTTTTTCAAAGCCTTTTGGTAGTGCTACTAAAATCACACCATTTCAGACAGTTTACCACAGTTTTTGTTCTACTGCTGTATGATTGAAAGTTCGAAAGTAGTCAAAAACACGTCTGGTCGTCGGATAACGAGTGTTGCCGGCGGGCAGATCAACATCATAGACACGCTGGCGCAGTTTTTTATGAAAGCCTTTTGGTAGTGCTACTAAAATCACACCATTTGAGATTGTTTATCGCAGTTTTTGTTCTACTGCTGTAGTAGTGAAGTCGAATAACGGTACAGTTGAACGTGCGTTTTCTGTCGGATAACGAGTGTTGCCGGCGGGCAGATCAACATCATAGACATGCTGGCGCAGTGTTTTTTTAAAGACCTTTGGTAGTGCTACTAGAATCAACCTATTTGAAATTCTTTATCAACGTTTTAGTTCTACTGCTGTGTTACTGAAGTTTGCACTGAAATAGACTCGAAATGGCGTTTTTGTCGGGTTTCGGGTGTTGCCGGCGGGCAGATCAATATCACAGACACGCTGGCGCAGTGTTTTTCAAAGCCTTTTGGTAGTGCTACTAAAATCACACCATTTCAGACAGTTTACCACAGTTTTGGTTCTACTGCTGTATGATTGAAAGTTCGAAAGTAGTCAAAAACACGTCTGGTCGTCGGATAACGAGTGTTGCCGGCGGGCAGATCAACATCATAGACACGCTGGCGCAGTTTTTTATGAAAGCCTTTTGGTAGTGCTACTAAAATCACACCATTTGGGATTGTTTATCGCAGTTTTTGTTCTACTGCTGTAGTACTGAAGTCGAATAACGGTACATTTGGAGGTGCGTTTTCTGTCGGATAACGAGTGTTGCCGGCGTGCAGATCAACATCATAGACATGCTGGCGCAGTGTTTTTTTAAAGACCTTTGGTAGTGCTACTAGAATCAACCTATTTGAAATTCTTTATCAACGTTTTAGTTCTACTGCTGTGTTACTGAAGTTTGCACTGAAATAGACTCGAAATGGCGTTTTTGTCGGGTTTCGGGTGTTGCCGGCGGGCAGATCAATATCACAGACACGCTGGCGCAGTGTTTTTTAAAAGCCTTTTGGTAGTGCTACTAAAATCACACCATTTCAGACCGTTTATCACAGTTTTTGTTCTACTGCTGTATGATTGAAAGTTCGAAAGTAGTCAAAAACACGTCTGGTCGTCCGATAACGAGTGTTGCCGGGGGGCAGATCAACATCATAGACATGCTGTCGCAGTTTCTTATCAAAGCCTTTTGGTAGTGCTACTAAAATCACACCATTTGAGATTGTTTATCGCAGTTTTTGTTCAACTGCTGTAGTAGTGAAGTCGAATAACGGTACATTTGAACGTGCGTTTTCTGTCGGATAACGAGTGTTGCCGGCGGGCAGATCAACATCATAGACATGCTGGCGCAGTGTTTTTTTAAAGACCTTTGGTAGTGCTACTAGAATCAACCTATTTGAAATTCTTTATCAACGTTTTAGTTCTACTGCTGTGTTACTGAAGTTTGCATTGAAATAGACTCGAAATGGCGTTTTTGTCGGGTTTCGGGTGTTGCCGGCAGGCAGATCAATATCACAGACACGCTGGCGCAGTGTTTTTTCAAAGCCTTTTGGTAGTGCTACTAAAATCACACCATTTCAGACCATTTATCACAGTTTTGGTTCTACTGCTGTATGATTGAAAGTTCGAAAGCAGTCAAAAACACGTCTGGTCGTCGGATAACGAGTGTTGCCGGCGGGCAGATCAACATCATAGACACGCTGGCGCAGTTTTTTATGAAAGCCTTTTGGTAGTGCTACTAAAATCACACCATTTGAGATTGTTTATCGCAGTTTTTGTTCTACTGCTGTAGTACTGAAGTCGAATAACGGTACATTTGGAGGTGCGTTTTCTGTCGGATAACGAGTGTTGCCGGCGTGCAGATCAACATCATAGACATGCTGGCGCAGTGTTTTTTTAAAGACCTTTGGTAGTGCTACTAGAATCAACCTATTTGAAATTCTTTATCAAAGTTTTAGTTCTACTGCTGTGTTACTGAAGTTTGCACTGAAATATACTCGAAATGGCGTTTTTGTCGGATTTCGGGTGTTGCCGGCGGGCAGATCAATATCACAGACACGCTGGTGCAGTGTTTTTTTCAAGCCTTTTGGTAGTGCTACTAAAATCACACCATTTCAGACCGTTTATCACAGTTTTTGTTCTACTGCTGTATGATTGAAAGTTCGAAAGTAGTCAAAAACACGTCTGGTCGTCGGATAACGAGTGTTGCCGGGGGGCAGATCAACATCATAGACATGCTGTCGCAGTTTTTTATCAAAGCCTTTTGGTAGTGCTACTATGTGTATTGTTGTTGTTTTCATGTAAATAAATAAATTATCATATTTATAAATATTCCATATATGGTCAATAAGAACTATGATGGCATAGCTCTCAAAAGGGCGGCTTCCATATCCATTTCAACAGAACCGTCAAATGATCATATTTTCTTTGTTTATTACCTGATTTTGATAATTCTTTCAACCTTTTTCATTTTTTTCTTCACAATTCTCGGTAATAAATATCGTTTGGTTGTAGCGCTACATTCCCTTTAAGATTAACATCACAAGATACTAACATTTTAATGTGTACATTTCTTTCTTTTTTTCTATATATCCATGTCAAAATGAATGAGCCGTATTTATAGTAGTCTCGTGAATGCTGGCATTTGTGCAGTTCACAGAACTTATAACTGTATTCACACATTCAACATTCTTCATTTTAACATTTGTACAATGATGAGACTCAAATAAACAATTCCAACTGGGGAAAAAAAAATGTTGCGGTGCCTACAAGTGACCTCTAAAAAATATTACAATAACTACACTTTTAAAATGTAAAATATATTATATATATCACGTTTCTGTATATCACATGCTTAAAGGGATTGATGCGCTATTTTCAAACAGGTTTATTTTAAACGGCTCTGAAAAACTTGAAAAAAGCTGAAAGAAGGATCAAAATGCAATGTGCAATGAAAAATAAAGGAGATATGACCTACTGAAAATTGCAAAGAAACATAACTGGAGGTGGCCATCTTAAAACGATGACGTCATCGCGCATTTTTACCATATATGGTATATTGACAAAGTGTCTTTTAAAGCAAAGAAAATCACTGCAGATGTAGTATATTTATTTTTAATCAATTTGCAGTGATTTTCTTTGCTTTAAAATATATTTTGACAATATTTTGACAATATGCCATATATGGTAACATTATGGTCATTAGGACTAAGGACCACTAATGACAAATAAATGACCACTAATGACGACTAAGACATTACTAAGAAGGAATTAGTTTGTTAAATATATATTTTATTGATATTAAATAGATATTTTATCGATGAAGTGAAGTACTCGCGCACAAAAACGCTCGCACAATAACGCAAACGGCAGGCGGACGGCCACAAAGGAACCACTAAGGACCACTAAGTGACCACTAAGGACAACTAATTGACCACGAAGGACAAGTAAGACACTTCTAAAAAGGAATAAGTATAATATTTCATGATATCTGTTAAGGTAAGTACACGCGCAAAATGAAAAAGTGGTGTGTTATGAAAGCATCTGCTACATGCATAAACAATGATAAATCAGCACATAAATTCAGGGTGTAAATTCATGACATCTGATGCTTGTACCCAGGACTCTGGACGTTGACCCTGCTTTCTATGAGTCCCATTTTTTTTGTTGTAACTTTTTTCATTATATTTTTGTTTTTGTTTTTAATAACCCGCAAAACCACCAAACCGTAACAGTGTGCATACAATTATAAGATATTAGGATAAAAGCATCTACCTATAGTCACTCGGCTATCCTAAACAGCACAATAATATAGTGGAACTTTATGAAGGTTTTGGTTTTTCTTTTTTATTATTTATTATTTAATTTTATTTTATTTTTTCATTCTTTTCCTTTCATTTTTTTTTCAACCATTTTTTTTTTGTAAAACTAAATCAATTTGTATTTATATGGACACTCGACACGCGACAATTTTAAAATAGTATGAACAGTTGCATATATATTTACTAATTTTGTATCATATTGGCTTACAATCTGCTTGTATATAAATTAATACAAGGCACTACAATTTGGAGCTATTTATATTCTGTCGGTATTCTGTTTAAGCTTCCAATACATTATTGATTTGACAATGATGCATGTCCCTTTAAATTATAAAATGGTAATATGTGTTTACTCTAAATGACAGTTAGCTGTATAAGCTCTTTAAAGTGGTGACTGAATGTCATTTGATGCATCAGTTAAACATACACTAATGAGTGTTAATGATTTTCTTGAGATACATTCATTCCATTTAAAAAATGTTAAATAAAACATAAATGGAGTATTGTAAGTGTTGTCTAGTGGTTATATGCGAGGAATATTCATGATATCAACACACTGACAAAATAAATTATCATGTAACATGTATTGTTAAACTTATCACTATATAAACTCAGAAATAGACTTTAAGTCTTCCTTTTCAAAAAATAAAAATGAAACACTTTAACACTGTCTCCGTGTTTTCTGGATTTATTCTATAAGATGGTTGCAAGCTTTTCAAGCGAAATAATAGAAACATTTTTTTTCTTTATTTCTAAGGTTTATAGTCCCTCTACCATATGGGGGGACTATAAACCTTAGAAAGAAGAAAAAAAAATGTTTCTATTATTTCGCTTGAAAACATTTCAAATACTTTCTTATTTATTAACACTCGTTATCCGACGAGCAGACGTTTTTACTACTTTCGAACTTTCAATCATACAGCAGTAGAAAAAGAATTGTGATAAACGGTCTCAAATGGCGCGATTTTAGTAGCACTACCAAAAGGCTTTAAAAAAACACTGCGCCAGCGTGTGTATAATGGTTGATCTGCCCATCGGCAACACCCGAAACCCGACGACCAGACGTGTTTTTGACAACTTTCGAATTTTCAATTATACAGCAGTAAAACCAAAATTGTGATAAACGGTCTAAAATGGTGTGATTTTAGTAGCACCATCAAAAGGCTTTTAAAAAACGCTGCGCCAGCGTGTCTATATGGTTGATCTGCCCGCCGGCAACACTCGTTATCCGACAGAAAACGCATGTTCAAATGTACCGTTATTCGACTTCACTACTATAGCAGTAGAACAAAAACTGCGATAAACAATCTCAAATGGTGTGATTTTAGTAGCACTACCAAAAGGCTTTCATAAAAAACTGCGCCAGCGTGTCTATGATGTTGATCTGCCCGCCGGCAACACTCGTTATCCGACGACCAGACGTGTTTTTGACTACTTTCGAACTTTCAATCATACAGCAGTAGAACCAAAACTGTGGTAAACTGTCTGAAATGGTGTGATTTTAGTAGCACTACCAAAAGGCTTTGAAAAAACACTGCGCCAGCGTGTCTGTGATATTGATCTGCCCGCCGGCAACACCCGAAACCCGACAAAAACGCCATTTCGAGTCTATTTCAGTGCAAATTTCAGTAACACAGCAGTAGAACTAAAACGTTGATAAAGAATTTCAAATAGGTTGATTCTAGTAGCACTATCAAAGGTCTTTAAAAAAACACTGCGCCAGCATGTCTATGATGTTGACCTGCCCGCCGGCAACACTCGTTATCCGACAGAAAACGCACGTTCAACTGTACCGTTATTCGACTTCACTACTACAGCAGTAGAACAAAAACTGCGATAAACAATCTCAAATGGTGTGATTTTAGTAGCACTACCAAAAGGCTTTGATAAAAAAACTGCGACAGCATGTCTATGATGTTGATCTGCCCCCCGGCAACACTCGTTATCCGACGACCAGACGTGTTTTTGACTACTTTCGAACTTTCAATCATACAGCAGTAGAACAAAAACTGTGATAAACGGTCTGAAATGGTGTGATTTTAGTAGCACTACCAAAAGGCTTGAAAAAAACACTGCGCCAGCGTGTCTGTGATATTGATCTGCCCGCCGGCAACACCCGAAACCCGACAAAAACGCCATTTCGAGTCTATTTCAGTGCAAACTTCAGTAACACAGCAGTAGAACTAAAACGTTGATAAAGAATTTCAAATAGGTTGATTCTAGTAGCACTACCAAAGGTCTTTAAAAAAACACTGCGCCAGCATGTCTATGATGTTGATCTGCACGCCGGCAACACTCGTTATCCGACAGAAAACGCACCTCCAAATGTACCGTTATTCGACTTCAGTACTACAGCAGTAGAACAAAAACTGCGATAAACAATCCCAAATGGTGTGATTTTAGTAGCACTACCAAAAGGCTTTCATAAAAAACTGCGCCAGCGTGTCTATGATGTTGATCTGCCCGCCGGCAACACTCGTTATCCGACGACCAGACGTGTTTTTGACTACTTTCGAACTTTCAATCATACAGCAGTAGAACCAAAACTGTGGTAAACTGTCTGAAATGGTGTGATTTTAGTAGCACTACCAAAAGGCTTTGAAAAACACTGCGCCAGCGTGTCTGTGATATTGATCTGCCCGCCGGCAACACCCGAAACCCGACAAAAACGCCATTTCGAGTCTATTTCAGTGCAAACTTCAGTAACACAGCAGTAGAACTAAAACGTTGATAAAGAATTTCAAATAGGTTGATTCTAGTAGCACTACCAAAGGTCTTTAAAAAAACACTGCGCCAGCATGTCTATGATGTTGATCTGCCCGCCGGCAACACTCGTTATCCGACAGAAAACGCACGTTCAACTGTACCGTTATTCGACTTCACTACTACAGCAGTAGAACAAAAACTGCGATAAACAATCTCAAATGGTGTGATTTTAGTAGCACTACCAAAAGGCTTTCATAAAAAACTGCGCCAGCGTGTCTATGATGTTGATCTGCCCGCCGGCAACACTCGTTATCCGACGACCAGACGTGTTTTTGACTACTTTCGAACTTTCAATCATACAGCAGTAGAACAAAAACTGTGGTAAACTGTCTGAAATGGTGTGATTTTAGTAGCACTACCAAAAGGCTTTGAAAAAACACTGCGCCAGCGTGTCTGTGATATTGATCTGCCCGCCGGCAACACCCGAAACCCGACAAAAACGCCATTTCGAGTCTATTTCAGTGCAAACTTCAGTAACACAGCAGTAGAACTAAAACGTTGATAAAGAATTTCAAATAGGTTGATTCTAGTAGCACTACCAAAGGTCTTTAAAAAAAACACTGCGCCAGCATGTCTATGATGTTGATCTGCCCGCCGGCAACACTCGTTATCCGACAGAAAACGCACGTTCAACTGTACCGTTATTCGACTTCACTACTACAGCAGTAGAACAAAAACTGCGATAAACAATCTCAAATGGTGTGATTTTAGTAGCACTACCAAAAGGCTTTGATAAAAAACTGCGACAGCATGTCTATGATGTTGATCTGCCCCCCGGCAACACTCGTTATCCGACGACCAGACGTGTTTTTGACTACTTTCGAACTTTCAATCATACAGCAGTAGAACCAAAACTGTGGTAAACTGTCTGAAATGGTGTGATTTTAGTAGCACTACCAAAAGGCTTTTAAAAAACACTGCGCCAGCGTGTCTATGATATTGATCTGCCCGCCGGCAACACCCGAAATCCGACAAAAACGCCATTTCGAGTCTATTTCAGTGCAAACTTCAGTAACACAGCAGTATAACTAAAGCGTTGATAAAGAATTTCAAATAGGTTGATTCTAGTAGCACTACCAAAGGTCTTTAAAAAAACACTGCGCCAGCATGTCTATGATGTTGACCTTCCCACCGGCAACACTCGTTATCCGACAGAAAACGCACGTTCAAATGTTCCGTTATTCGACTTCAGCACTACAGCAGTAGAACAAAAACTGCGATAAACAATCTCAAATGGTGTGATTATAGTAGCACTACCAAAAGGCTTTAAAAAAACACTGCGCCAGCGTGTCTATGTGGTTGATCTGCCCGCCGGCAACACCCGAAACCCGACTACCAGACGTGTTTTTGACTACCTTCGAACTTTCAATCATACAGCAGTAGAACCAAAATTGTGATAAATGGTCTGAAATGGTGTGATTTTAGTAGCACTACCAAAAGGCTTTTAAAAAACGCTGCGCCAGCGTGTCTATGATGTTGATCTGCCCGCCGGCAACACTCGTTATCCGACGACCATACGTGTTTTACTACTTTCGCACTTTCAATCATACAGCAGTAGCAGTAGCAGTAGCAATAGCAGTAGCGAAAGGGGTTGTCTGTTAAACATGATTGTGGGAAAGTAGAAACAACATACTTGCGCAAAAAAAAAAGATGATCATATATCGTCGTAATTAAGATGATAATGACTCTACTGCTGCTACTGCTGGCAATAGCTACTGCTACTGCTGCTACTGCTGGCAGTAGTTAGCAGTAGTAGTAGCAGTAGCAATAGCAGAAGCAGACATATGATTGTTGCGAAAGATGCGAAAGTGGTGGCCTGCTAAACATGATAGTGGGAAAGTAGAAACAACATATTTGCGCAAAGAAATATCATACATCGATGATCATATATCGTCGTAATTAAGATGACTATTGACTCTACTGCTGCTGGCAGTAGCCACTGCTACAGCTGCTACTGATGGCAGTAGCTACTGCTACTGCTGCTACTGCTGGCAGTAGTTAGCAGTAGCAGTAGCAATAGCAGTAGGAAACATATGATTGTTGCGAAATATGCGAAAGCGAAAGGGGTTGTCTGCTAAATATGATGGTGGGAAAGTAGAAACAACATAATGCGCAATGAAAAACACTTGCGATGAATATACCTACTGAGATGGTGCTCGACTGCTAGCAGTAACTACTGCTAATGCTGCTACTGCTGGCAGTAACTACTGCTACTGCTGCTACTGCTGGCAGTAACTACTGCTACTGCTGCTACTGCTGCTACTGCTGGCAGTAACTACTGCTACTGCTGCTACTGCTGGCAGTTACTACTGCTACTGCTGCTACAGATGGCAGTAACAGCAGTAGCAGTAGCAGTAGCAGTAGTTACTGCTACTGCTGCTACTGCTACTGCCAACTTCACGTTCATTGATTAATGTTACTGTACGAAACAGTGAAAATGAAAATTTGTTTTATAATGGGAACCTATGGTGTAAAAAGCAACATGACGTCACGCAAACGAAAATTCCAGCACGTGAGGGAAACAGTCGAAACTAAAGCCCGGTAACAGTTCGTTTTCACCGGGAACAGTTTTTTCCTTAGTGAATTAGCAAGAAATGACGATATAGCATTTATATAGGAGATCAGGTAATAATAATGTATGTAACCAGTATGTCTTCCACGATTGCACTTAAAGCAGCAAACTAATCCCATGTTGCATTTCTGTCTTCCTTTTGTCGTGGGTTTAATGCATAAAGGAGTCAGTGCCTTCTTTATCTGTATACTAATGGCTCCGTTATGCATCAAGCCCACGATGTATTGTAATGAATGATTACCCATGTCTTTCATTTAACCAGTTGAACCTTGCACGCACGTACATCATTCGAACGATTTGTTACTTCGCCATAACACCCATACTGCAATTTGATAGGCGGTTTTACTTTAACAACATAACGTAGTTAAGGTAAATCACGTAAAATATCCAACGGCAAAAGGTTTCGATGATTGATCCAGTGACGTTGCTATGAACTGTAAAGCTTTCAGAAAGATTTATCACCTATCATCACCATTATCTATCAATTCAACACGCGTACTAGGTAACACCTTCACATCTTCACCTTCACATTTCACGACTTTGATGTTGTCCTGATTTGTAATGATAATCTACTCAATTATACAGTGTTGTCGTAAACACTAGTATGAGTGATGTCATCATGGTTTAGTTAGACTAAATGACGCTGTTTTTTGCTATCCTAGCCGATATATAAACACGATTCTCATAGAGAATAATCAGAAAATATCAGAGCAAAGCAAATAAATTAAGTATATAACGCATATAATATAAAATACGAAGGAACATTGAAAACAGAAGGTTAGTGTACATGCATTAGCAAGTGTTGTTTGTAACTCTGATACAAATTCGCATTTCAAACATAATTTTGTTCTTCTAATTGAAACTTATGTATCGCCATTAATAAAGTTTAGTCAATTAAACGAAATACAATGGGATGTTATTGCATTTATATAACCATGCAAACATTCGTCGCTTGTTCCTGCATCTCTAAAGTTATAATTTTTAATAGTAGTAAAACAACTTTTACATATTAGTAAACAGTTTTAAAATAGCAATCAAGAAAGTTCTGATAGTTGACTACACGAAATTGCCATAAATATCATTTTAATCAAGTATAATCACGCATAACCATTTTTTTTTTATAATATTACCAAACATGCTCAAACCGAGCAATCTTTATTGTTTCTTTCACACGTCTATCTAACGTCATGTGATAACTGTGTACTCATGCTCATAATACAGTTGCATGCAAGTACTTGTTGTATTGTTTATATCTATATGATTCTTTGTTTTCGTTGTAGGATCAAGGAGTGAACATGAAGTTGCTAGCTGGCCTTTCAAGTTTCGTTTTCGTGGTTCAAGTTTATGGACAAGGTCAGTTCGACTTGATTTGTGTATTTCACTTGGAGGACACTTACATACGTGTTTTATGTCTGTAAGCAAACTATTAAGTTTTGAAATACTGTTGTTAACATTAATAGCTTTAAAACAAATTGGATACTAACTGCATTATCTTACTAAAATAATATACTGACAACCAAAGGAAACGCACCACATTTTGGATGTACAAATTAAGCATACTGTGTCCATAGGTGTAACCTAATCTATTTGGATGTTTGAAGCTGTTCACTGTTAACATTTCCAGCGGAGAGAAAACACCCATAACCAATGTTTGAAATGTCCCTACAATTAAGACTAGGACATCTACCTACCACAATGATGTTGCCAGATGCCGTCTTAATGTGAAAGGAACTGTAGCAGTAGTTATATTAATGTTTCCTGTTATATCGTGCCACTTCAGTAGTTGTATTAATGTTTCCTGTTATATCGTGCCACTTCAGAGGAGCCTCGCAATATAGAATTTTATCCAACTCGTTTAATAAATTTATTCAATATTAAACTCACGTTAATGCCCTCTATTTATGTTAGTGCGGTGAGATTTAACCTATGAAGTGTTGAGACTTCTATAGGTATACAGTGTTTGAAACAATCCCGAGAAATAATTAAATGATTTCTTCTGATAATAAACAATCCAATGGATGAAACACGCCTTTTTGACAAATTATTGTCCATTAGCAATTACAATATAATTCATATTGTTATACCTGTTTTTCCGCACTTCAATCAATAGAATAGAATTAAACGTTACAAACTATGCCAACTATGATGTATAAACGGATGTACTAGTAAGCTGTATCCTCTAAGCAATTCACAGGTAGTGTGCTGGGCCAACTGGTTTATTTAAAACAGTTATAGTTATGGCATAACATTTTACCAAAGAGTTAGTTTCAACGTAGATGTTTGAATTAGCGCCTGGGTACATCGGGTGATGTAATGCAACTTTGATTTAAGAAATAGAACATCGTTTACGGTGAATTATCATGTATTATTATATAACCTATAAATAGACGCGTTTTCATTGGCTAAAAAGTAATTTTTTAGAAAAAATATCTAGCGATATTGACCTGTTTTTTTGATATTGACCTGTTTTTTTGATATTGACCTGTTTTATATAATTATTTTTTTGATATTGACCTGTTTTATATAATTGTAAATTGAGGGTTATATAATAAAACAGTTATGGACTTTTCAGCTGTTATACATGATGTTGATATGTACCAAAAAATCATTATTGACCTCGGCTATCGCCTCGGTCTATAATGATTTTTTTGGTGCATATCACATCATGTATAACAGCTGAAAAGTCCATAATTGTATAATATATCCCGGTTTGTCGTTCAATGGTAAACAATAATAATAATAAAATGCATCAAATCGTGAAATTATTGTTTACAATTGAACTCCAAACCGTGATATATTACACGATAATTCACCGTAAACGGTGTGCTATTTCTATTCTTATACCCCTAAAATGCAAAATTAGTGCACAAAACTGAAATATTTCGCATTGCTTTGCTTACTCTCCCAACGTTGCAAACATTACAGCGATATATCGTTGAATATAACGAGATATTTTAAACTAGGCTATATAGTGCGCGTATGTTAGAATATAATAGTATACACCCATATTTGATACAGTCTGAATCATCTCCGTTAATGTTAACAAATAAGGATACTGCGGCTTTGTACAGAAAACCTAGACTGCAATATACCCAATTTCTCCCCTCATACTCTTTGTAATGACTTGTTTATTTCCTTTTTATTACAGGATACGGAGGGCGCACAACAGTGATCGAAACCCCCTTTGTTCCAATATTGCCAGCGACGATCATACCAAAGCAAGTGATGCCAATACCAATTGATACTTCTAACGGAGTTATTTTATCGGAACTTCAAAGGGGTAGGTTTGGAGAAGATCCAGGATGGCTGAGAAGGATAACGGGGAGCACAGTAGATGGACTACATGCACTCGGTGGAGAAGGTGCGTTTGTCATTCATGGAGGAATAGGAGGAGGAAACAATTTTGCAAACGGTTTAAGAGACGGGCAAGGAGCAAACCAATTTATAGACCCGCATGAGACCGTTAGTTCTTGGACAGATGCTCTTCAGGATCCTATGGATTTCGCTGGAGGAGATATGTTACTTGATCCTTTTTCGGGTCATTACCTGCATAATGCAGAACAGTCAACCAGTGCTGTCGATGGAATGATGAAATCTTCTGCAATACATGCAATTGCTGGGGAATCATATAACCTAGCAAAACCGGGTATTGATGTGAACATTAATGTAGCAGATTCAATGAATCATGAACGAGTATCACATTCAATTAATATTGGAGGAATACAAAACCCTATTCTTCAACAACTGGAACAGATGGGTCCGATAATCCAAAACATGAAAAAACAAACTGAACAAATAGGAGCGGTTAATACAATACCTTCTTTGCCAGGACTACGTTCAGCTGGTTATGTAAGTCGTGACATAAAAGAAGATATCATGCATCCAGCCGCAAACATGGTGGTTGATACCGTTCTTCATACATCTGGTTTAGTGACACAAACTGGTAACTTGGAGCACAAGACAATAAAGAGAATGCCACTGTCAATGAGGAATATGAACAGATTTGATTTAATGGAAAATCGAAGAGGTAGTTTCGGAGCATGGATTAACAGATTGATAAGGAGCACAGTAGATGGAGTACAAGGTGCCTTTGTTACAAGTGGTGAAGCGGGAGTAGTAGAAACATTTTCAAACGGTTTAAGAGATCCATTGGGTGAAGTCAATAGTACAGGCGCACATGAACCAATCAGATCTTGGGAACCCCATCACGGGGGTATTCCATCTGATACAGTGGCACACGACAGTCCCTTTGTCAATAACCATGTTCACAATGTGAATAAGGAAGTACGATTCTAAGTATTCTCATTGTTTGACAGCATGGAGATTGGTAATTGAAGATAAAGAAATCCTGTTATCCAACAACAATTGCAATGGACACAATGGGAGTGTAACCAGTTGTTATTGTATCAGTTGGAATCATTGCTTACCTTGTGATATTTGTTGCAATTGTTATAATATATCCAATACTTGCTCTACTATATTATTTAATAAAACATCATATTATTAAAACGATGTCTTAACACTAGTTTTGGATTTACCCTTAGAAAATATAATAGTCAAATTTCTAAGAACCCCCTTAAAAATATGTTTATAATATTCTCATTGTTTTGTATATTTCACGCTTAGAGATACGGTTATCGAAAATAACGAGTGTAAATCGTCTGCTCTGATTGCATGAACATATTTTAAAGCTTTCAAGTCGACATGCTTTCTTGGAAATAATACATACAACTGGGTATATTGGATTTTGTTAAGTACTTCGAACTAGTGCAGCTTTTGATGTTCCTAATTCTAAAATATGCCAGCTAAACTTATTTTGACATCATGTTCTACTAGCATTACCACTACAAATGCGTTTGCAAAAGAAATTTTCGAAATATTTAATGTTAACGCTGAATTACAGTTACTTTCAAACGATATTCAATTAAAAGGGATGTAATTTAGGATTATTCATGTTTCATTTTCTTATAGACGGAAAATACTCAATAAATGGGTCAATTTTTTATGTTTTTTTATATTATTACATACAAATTTTAAAAAGTTTTTATCTTTAATCGGACTTCGTTTCAAGTTATGTGATTTATCAGCATTTTTTATGATTTCATATAAAGGGAGGGTAACTCGTAAAAGATGTGTCAGTTTAAACAAAAAATAAAGGTTTTACAAACTATAGGTCAAACCAAAATACATATCACACAACTATAATATATTATATTTAAAATAAGAAAATTAGTTACTATACACAAGTGAGTAATTACGAATTGTGTTCAGTATATACGTAGTATTTAGTTTTATTACCCATTTCCTCTCACTTTCAAAAATCTAATTTGGACAATTATTACTCCGGTTTTGCACATTTTCAAAAACACATGCTGCTTCCTGTTGTTTTTGTTTTTTTACATAACTTACAAATGTCCATATCATTATTAATAATTATCTGATTATTTGATTCAATTGTTTTTGTTTATCACCAATTGTTGATTATCTTGCATCAGTGTTATATTTAAACCTACATATAAAAGCGAGGAAAAAGTGAATATTTCACATTTTGCTAACCTTTATTGAATCCTAAACTCGCGCAATATTGTTACGATGAAGAACTCGTTCATATATCCCAATACAAATCTAATAACCTATAAATATACTAACCTTTGACCTTTGTCAATGGGACTTAATTTTTCATGAAATTGTTTTAAACATGTTTAGTTTGACTAATAGCACGGCTGTATACTCCATACTTTCACCAAATGGCATATGGCTAAGAAATTTCCATTAAAAATGAGTATATGATCTTAATTGGAATAATATGCAAAATGTTTGAATCATGTAATTTAAAAAGGAAAATGATCCAATGACAACCGCACGAAAATATAAATGATATTAAACACTAAATGCAACTATAGTTCCACGGCAAGAATCGGAAAATGGAGATTTAAAACAGAAGTTGCAGCAAAAATGGATATAAAGGAAATGCAACATTCAAGGACTACAGCCATAAACACACACAGAAACAAATAACAAGAACAGAGATGACTAAAAGGGAAGATATGACATCACAAACATAAAATGCTTGACAATAGGGCTACCGCCTGTAAACGGTCAGTGGGAAGAGGTGAACGATTTCTACCCTCCAGGTCTGCAGGGAAGAAAGTTCTAATTTCAGAAATGAAAACAATAAGAATGTTTTAAGAATTGTTTATAAGTAAACATGGGTATTTATTTCGATAACACAATACATGACAATCATTAATTAATCATAGGAGACCATATCATCGGGTCGACCAGAATATATCGAAAAACGGCCGAGAAATAACAGCGAACGAAATATACAGTTACTGCGAACGAAATATACAAAGAACGCGATCAAATCATTTTTTTTGACACTGCACGTTCGTAAAGTTGTTTATAACGTACTTAACAGTGCTGCATACAAAACACGTAAATGTTATGGTAAGAAATATAGGTTTTCTTGTGCAATTATAATAAAACAGCCGAATAAAATGTAATCTAATTAAAATTATATCCTAATTACGATTCGATACTCTCCGCTATAGGATCGGACACTGCCTTGGAGGTCACGTCAGATCGACCTTTCATCTTATCAATATTCATGAGAAGATCAACTTAATTCAACCAATGAAATCGCGCGTTTCATTTGCACTTTAGATGATGTTCGAGTGAACTGAACAAACAAATCCACTTAAAAGACGTAGATCTATATCCGAAAAAAGATAAAATATTCGTGGGTTATTGCTGTGGATTGCACGATAAATTCAAAGAAATGCACTATCCAGGATGTTTTACATCATGAATACGAATACGAAGAAAATCAACATTCGAAACCATATCTGAAATACATATATCCCACCGAGATGATTGCGACATTAGGTTTTCTAAATAGTATGCCTTATTACGTCTTGCCCGCTTATTTAATTAGTTGGTAGCGACATGGACTATTGCGACGTTCTATTACTATTACCCGCGAGTGTAATTTTAGTGTGGATTCAACCCCACGAATTTGTACATATGTTTTTTGTACCGCTATTGAATTCCGTCAAACAATTGTTTTGTTTTTTTAAACAATTGTTTTTTTCAGTAAATATTCAATTATAGTTGGTTGGTTAGTTTTGTCAACGCAATTAGTTTGTGTTTTATAAGTAAAAACAACGGACATTGTCTCTTTCAATACCGAGCGTAGATTGCTCCATAGCGTTTGACTGAAACGCGACATGCGCAGTGAATCAGTCTATACCGAGCTATTTCGTAGGTGAAATCTGATTGGCTAATCGTAAGGCCAATCTGACGTGACCTCCAATGCAGAGTTGTCAGATCCTTAATAGTGTAGGGTATTGTAGCGTGATAAAGTGATACAAATTTAATGAGATTGAATAAAATGGCGAATGAATTGTGCATACTTATAAATCACAATAATCCTTTCGATGCTTTGATTTCAATTTCAAGGCCTTGTAATATATAATACATGCGTAACTAATAAGAACACTATTTAATGAATAATGAATAATGAATAATGAATAATGAATAATGACGTAAACTTCAGGTTAAATAGCTAATGAATATCTGTCAGAAAAGAAATTAGTACAAGCTACTTAAGTTAAGTACAAACTACTTAAGTTTCAAATGTACACGTACATTTAGCCTATAATGAGCGATGACGAGGTGCGTAGCAGGAATTCACATGTATTACTGACTTAGGCCATCCAACTGAATACAAGTTTCCCGTCACCATTCTCCGCATTTATTTCCTGCGTATGTAAAACAAGTATGAAAGGAAAAAATCGGTCTTTTGTGTATGTATGTTTGTAGAAACATATATGAAATAAAAGTTTCTTCGAATTGTGATACTCTTTATCATGTTTATGGAATAAGTTTCTTTTGGAGGGTAGGCAATAATGTGAAAATCAATATGTGTTTAAGGATGGCCTTTTTATACAAATGATTGATTAAACACTGGCTAAATTACTCCAGCTTGTAAAGTAAATACATAGAAATGGATGGATAAACTTAGATCTGTAAATCCACCAAGTGAAATGTAAATGCATATGTCTTAAATATAGTACATTATATAAGGAAACGGGAAACGTATTCCCCAGGTAAGCTTTAATTTAACATATACATTCCATATGATTTTAACATTATTACGTTATTAATTTATTTATAAGCAAGACCAAGACCTCTAAAATTGAATTTGTTTTGTGTTATTTACTTTCCTTGTGATAAGATAAGATAACAAATAAGTAAGGGCATTTGACATGAAAAAAGATGGAATTTGAAAATCGTCGAACACGTTAAATACAAAAAAATATTGCATTCACCGTTTGAGTGAATGGTAGTGAAAAGTGCTTGCTGCCGTTCACGCCCTCTAGTCCCGGGTTCTAGTCCAAGGTGACCATGGAACCTTCCATGCGGTATTTTCACACCATTCCATGGCCAGCGGCGTATGGTCCCAGTTTCTAACAAAACGCTTTGCCCTAAACGATAAAACAATGGGCGAAATAAACAAAATGGAATTAAGTTGGGATCAGATGTTATGAAGCCTGCGTATCACAGGTAACAATCAATATACTAAAATAGAAAGCAGGCACCATATCCTAGGAGTGATCAAACAGGTAACAATCAATATACTAAAATAGAAAGCAGGCACCATATCCTAGGAGGGATCAAACAATACTCGGAACCTTTAGCTGGAGTAGTGCAACCACCGATTCGAAATTCAAGTAAGAAAACAAATCTATTTGAGCATGTTCCACCGCTATCTGTTAATTTCGGGCTCAGCGATCTGAATAACAGTTTTGATTGCTAGCATGGAGTTTACCGCCGTCACACTGCACAGGCAACGCTACTGTGATATATAAAAAAAGTATGAAAGGAAAAAAATACAATTAAATGTCTTTCAATACCGAGACTGCAATATTTCGTATTTATCATGTTCGGCCATATCCAAATGTCCACTCTCATACTCTTTTATGTACTTTTGCACATACGTATGCATATGTACCTTATAAAGATAATTTTACTCCCGTCTCCTTTTTTCAGTAGACAATTGATCACCATGAAGTTGTTACCGGTACTGTTGTGTGCTGTGCTTGTAGTTCAAGTGTATGGACAAGGTATTTAATTTATATCATATCATAACTGATTCAGAAGGTCATATGTCAAGCAAAAGGACAAACAAATGTAGTAAACAACCATTACCTAATTCAGTATGTTAAAAACTGGTGTTTTATCATTTCGATTGAAGAAACAAAATATATTATTATACCTCATTATTATCAAAATACAGTTGAAGTTATGTCAATCGTAAGATGCTTGGTTTACCAAACGACAATAAACAAATGTAGCGAGCAGATGTGTTACTTTAAATCAAAACTGGTATACAAACATAAATTTAAAAAAAGAAAAAAGAAATTATTGGGATTTCTTTCCTCTCATGTATTTAAATTTTAATCAAAACATTTTTTGTTCGGTATAATAAAATATTCGGAAAATATAATATTTTATACATTATTTTCCTCAGGTTGACAATATCCACTGTCACCGTCACTGGGGTGCAATATTTATATAATGCTATGTTATTTTGAGCCGAAGCATCTGTTTCAATTCTTAAATCGTTTCTGTTAGTATAAAACACATCTAAGATGTTATTGAAAACAATATTTAATATACCAGGAATATATTAAACGCATCATATTATGATAGGTGATATCAATGCAGCCTTGATTTAATGCTAATTTTAAATAGAAACAACTTCTAGATAACTGCTGATCGTATATGTATGACACATACAATTATTTGAAAATATATTGTTAAAAATTAACACATTTTACAGAAAGCAGTATACATAAAATTATATTAACACCTTCTTTGTATTATGGTATATGTTATGTGTATGTTATGACCATAAAGTACGGCCCACAGTGACATAAACATCAGGTAAATATTTCGACAAGTAAGATTACAGTTGAGTTGAGATGATTTGGTTTTAAGGCGCACAAACATAAAAGGGCACTTGGCGCAAACGGAAATAAACATTGCAGGTTACATCAAAACAAAAGAGTATGATAATGGACACATATAAAAACGGACCTAGAACCTTTTCACATGCCGAACTACAGAATTCCAAGAAATTATATTGTAAATATACCATTGCAGAGTACTCAAATGCCAAATTGTTGGAACCAATCAGATTTATTCCGTAGTAGTTTCGTATAATATCTTTGAAACATTGTATGGTTTAAAAATGTTTGCCTTATATAAGGCTCGAACCCTGTAAACACTTAGTAGGCGACACTCTAACCGACTGCACCAAAGGGCGCAGTTGGTTTGTTGCGGTATTAAATATTATATAACAAATGCCACGATATGCAATCTGATTTGTACCGATAAATTGGCATGTGAGCGATCCCATTGACGCTGGGATCGTTTTGGTTACCATCCCCCTCCACACCTCCACTCCACCTCGTATTGCTACTCCCTATTCACCACATTTCACCCGGCACACCGTAATCCTCACGTTGGCATGCGTTTGACACAAATGATACCCATTTAAAAGAAACCAATCACGTTATCGAGATTATTCAAACGAAACGATTACAGATCTTGTTGTAAATATATCATTCAAAGTAGGTGAATAGATATACTTTAACAGTAAAAGGGATGAAGACATTTTGGATTGAGCTAATATAACATGAGTATTAGCTAATATAACATGATTATTAGCTAATATAACATGAGTATTAGCTAATATAACATGATTATTAGCTAATATAACATGATTATTACCTAATATAACATGAGTATTGAGTATTAGCTAATATAACATGACAATTAGCTAATATAACATGAGTATTAACTAATATAACATGATTATTACCTAATATGACATGAGTATTCAGTATTAGCTAATATAACATGACAATTAGCTAATATAACATGATTATTAGCTAATATAACATGAGTATTAGCTAATATAACATGATTATTAGCTAATATAACATGACAATTAGCTAATATAACATGACAATTAGCTAATATAACATGAATATTAACTAATATAACATGATTATTACCTAATATAACATGAGTATTGAGTATAAGCTAATATAACATGAGTATTAACTAATATAACATGATTATTAGCTAATATAACATGCTTATTGCTAGTATTACATGATTATTAGCTAATATAACATGACAATAAGCTAATATAACATGAGTATTAGCTAATATAACATGATTATTAGCTAATATAACATGATTATTAACTAATATAACATGGTTATTAGCTAATATAACATGATTATTGCTAGTATTACATGATTATTAGCTAATATAACATTAGTATTAACTAATATAACATGATTATTAGCTAATATAAAATGATTATTGCTAGTATTAAATGATTATTGCTAATATAAAATGAGTATTGCTAATATAACATGAGTATTGCTAGTATTACATGAGTATTGCTAGTATTACATGATTATTAGCTAATATAACATGATTATCGCTAGTATTAAATGATTATTGCTAGTATTAAATGATTATCGCTAGTATTAAATGATTATTGCTAAAATGATTATTGCTAGTATTAAATGATTATTGCTAGTATTAAATGATTATTGCTAGTATTAAATGATTATTGATAATATAACACGATTATTGCTAGTATTAGGTACGCTGTAAGCTTGTATCACCTGGAGTGGAAATGCTTGGAAATGCTGCATGCAGTATCTCACGAGAGGCTTCAGTCTGATTGTGATCCTATATATATGACATATGCAGCAGCCTCACTAAAACTGAAAACTTTGAATTCATATATGTGTAAATCCGATATCCTGTCCCATAACTATGACTAGTGGTAACTCAGATCTCTTTCACGGTCACTCGTCGATCACTGTAATTGATTAAATTAACATCACGTTACTTTTTGACTTTCTACCGCGCCCCTCATCATCTTCAAGACGTGATTTTAGCTTGCTGTTAATTTGAAAACGAGTGAACGGATAACTTCTGGTTTAATGCATGACCGTTCCATCATTTCCTATGTTCGTGTTGTTGTTTCCCCCAAATTAACACAAAACTCGAATGTTTTTGACGTCATGCAATTTCCTAAATTCAATCTAACGACAGCTGCTTGTTTGCTTTGTTACTTTAAGACTAAATATTAAAAATAGGTAATGTTTATCTAAAATTATAAGAAAATTTGATGTGCCCCGCTCTATCGCTAGAGTAACTTTGGCAACTTAAAAGGTACATAACATATATTCTAATTTAACATTTTGATATAGTACTCAACGGAGTATATGTTGTTGTACATGTTACATTAATTTAATGGTTATGTGTGAGATATTAAAGATGTTATAGCAAACGACTACGTAATTCTGGATCACCCATAATATATGTCAAGAAATCAATTGCTTTGCCTGTTAAAAGTGCGCATGTTTTTTTGTTTTGTTTTTGTAAATGATGGACTATGTAATTGAAAGTGACTATAACGCAAATTAAACATGTGTCTGAAAAAGGTAGCGACCCAGAAATGACAGATGTTGTTTTTTTGGTAAAACTTGTAAACAAACAACATATTCATCTAACAAATCTCATAAAGGTTACATACTAACTACGCACAACAGAATTGACAACATCTGTTGTTTTTTTGGAAAATGGGATAATGAGAAAAATATACAGAGTACGTCCTTCACATTATCAGGCTATGTTCTCCTTATACTTTCTGTCTCACAACACACCTCGATTTTGTTCTATTTAATATTATGAATAAAGTTCACAGACGCATTTTGAATGAGATCTCTCCGACTGGTAATTGAGAAAAATGATTTCTCGCTTAAATTCGCGTGAATAGAGATGAAACAGAATTCAGCGTTGATTAAATTTTATCGTACAAATTTAAAAGATGTATATATTGGGTGGTCTTGTTTAATAAACACTGAATTCCGCTTCATCTTTTTCGTGGAATTTAATGAGAGAGAAAACAATCACTTAATACATGTATACTTTCAGCTTTGAAAGGTCTCATTCCAAAAATAGGAATGTGTATTTTATTCATTTAAATTCCGCTCCAATAAACTTTCTTTTATGAAATATACTGAAGGAAATAATAAACGCAACTCGGGAATTTCCGCTATATAATGTATATAAAATATGCTTCTGTAAATGGAATGGTACATGGCTACATTAGACTTTTCCTTTCGGAAAAAAACAACACTAAAACATCACATAACATAACACTCTCAATTTTATCACTTCAAAAGTTCATTATTGATAAAACAGTGTTTTGCACAAGCAGGTGAACAAACTTAGGATGCAAAATTTTGCAAACATTTTACATTAACTACTGTACTGAAATGGCTCAACTTTTCAGAGCAGAAATTCAACATTAGGAATTTCGTTTTGCAGAGTGCACTTTTTTAAAAAGTCCACAGTTTAGTCTTTTCTCTAACTAGTTGCAATCATTATCTTGGGATTTCACTGTAATATTACACGGAATTAAGTGTTCGGTACATACATTATACAGCGGAAATCTTTGAGTTGCGTTTCTTTTTTTCTTTAGCATATATTCGGAAGATTTATATGTATCGATGTTACACGTGCGAAGGCAAGACAAAATCAAAGTCATATTTTACTAATCGATTTTTGCCTGCTATACCGACCTTTTGGATATCCGTCGATATGGAATTACACGTTAAAGCGCTGACAAAAATGCAAAGTATTAAACTGATAGCATCTATCATATTGCGTTTATATCTAATCCTGCAATAAAATAGTTATACAAGCCGAACAGGAAATGTAGCATTCAAGGAACATATTCAACAAAGAGAAGGATGGATACAACAATTACAAGGATAAATAAAAGGTAAGGTATATGACATCACAAACATAAAAGGGTTGACAATGCAACCGCCGTGGGTTTATATCAGGTTCTAGGGTGCAACAAAACACAATTTATCTAAATAAAGAAATCCTCTCCAGGATATATTCTCTAACAAATCACGCAGCATTAATAGACAATATAAGTATAACACAAAGCTGATTATGTATAGATAAATATAAAAATGCAAAAGCCTAGAAAACTACAAAGCAAGTACTCAATGACTTAGCAGTGGTCAGAGCAACAAGAGAATAAACCATTTAGGGAACAATAAGACAAGGTTGTAGACAAACATCAAACGTAACCGTCCTCTCAGGATTTAGGTAGACGTTATCATAGGGTCCACGTCTAACCAGCACATTCAAAGAGGAAATAATAGTGGCGAACTGTAAATGGATCAACCACTATACACGCAGTGCGTTACATAATAAGAGGGTCATAAACTCTTTTGACAAAAAACAGTTTATTTTTATACCGTTATGAAAGAGATGTTATGTTGAGTTTGTCATCTGCTAGCCAGAGAGACATTATTGATGAGTTTAATAATACATCTCGGTATCTGAATGACATTGAAAATCCGTTCTTTGCTCATATGGTCTCTAAAATTTTGGATACCATAGCAGCATTCCTTGATGTTCATCTCTCTGTTTCAAATGATTATATACATACTAAAATCTATGATAAGAGAGATGACTTTAACTTTGACATCGTTACCTATCCACATTTAGATGGGGACGTACCCCGTGCTACATCATACGGGTTTATATCTCCCAGCTAATTGTTTTGCTAGGGCATGTAACGATGTTAAGGATTTCAATTAGCGAAATCAAGTTATTATTCTTCAGCAAGGTTAAACTACGTAGATCTTTCTCAAAGTTCTATCGCTGTAACGAATCCTGCTGGAATGGTACAACACCAGCCTAAACACATTTCTGCGACTAGGAATATCACAACCGTTATTCTATGGAGATGTGTTCTATCGACTTCACAAAACTAATCAGGAAATTTGTCAGAAAAGGATATGACCTTTTAGTATTACAACGCACTTCATGCTTGGTGATTGGCCTCTCTACAGTCAGTCACTACGCTTCACTTTTATCACGTGTGATGACCTGACAACCTCGTGGAACTACATGACTGCATCTTCTGAAACCCTGAATTGGAGTTGATGTATGAACTTTCGTCCTTCGGATTTTCGGGACGTACCCTAGATAGACTATTTTTCTCTTTGGTTGCAACTTTTGTGGTTGTTCAGTACAATTCTGGATACATCCTGAGGTGTTTCTTATATGTTTTTTTTATTTACAATACTATATACGTGTGTCGTTTCCTAATTTCTCTGGATGTGGATTTTTTGTCAGAGATTTCCTTTTGATTGGATGTTCTTTTACACGGTCTTCTCCATTTCAGCACTGAAGACAGGATAATAGTGAGTTTGTGTACGCTTAAAATAGACTAAAGCTAACCAGTGGGCCATATTGCCTACAGACCTTTCCAAAGTCGTTAACCCTGTCTTCTCCACTGTTTGTGGCGTGTACTTTCCTCTTCATTGTAGAGTTAATTTTCTCTTTGTTTGTGGTACAGTGCGGATCTACGGTACCATTGCGTTTGTGTGCTATGATTTCTATAGGACCATTTTTATAATTATAGCAAGTTCGATAAAGAGATTATGAAAGTGATCATGAGTACGGATCTTACGAAGTTTTAAATAAGTCCTCATAGAAGTAAGGTTGTGACAGTCCTTGTCCAAGAAAAGTTTTTAAATCACGTTTATATTTTAAAAGCAGATCAGGAAACGTATTGAAAAGGAATAACATTATTAGTCGCAGTTAGATTTATGACTGAAATAATACTATTTATATTTCCTTTATAGGTTATATGGGAAGACCCGGTAAACCTGCTTTACCAAAGTCATACTTGCCAAAACCAATGCTTCCAAGGAAACCATACTCTGGTGGATTATTACCAAAGTGGAAACGAAAACTTCCAAAGAAACCATTCTCTGATGGATTATTACCAAAGTCACACTTACCGCAACCAAAACTTTCAAAGAAACCATTCTCTGATGGAGCATTACCAAAATCACACTTACCGAAACCAAAACTTCCAAAGAAACCATTCTCTGGTGGATTGTTGCCAAAATCATACTTAACGAAACCAAAACTTCCAAAGAAACCATTCTCTGGTGGATGGTTACCAAAATCATATTTAACGAAACCAAAACTTCCAAAGAAACCATTCTCTGGTAGATGGTTACCAAAATCATACTTAACGAAACCAAAACTTCCAAAGAAACCATTCTCTGGTGGAGTATTGCCTTATCCATCCTTACAGAAACCAAAACTTCCGAAGAAATCATTCCCTGATGAAGTATTACCAACATCTTACTCACAGAAACCAATGCTTCCTAAGAAACCATTCTTTGATGGAGTATTACCAAAAAAGAGTAGTATGATAATGGATCTTTGGAAACGGCCGACTTCATACTCACAGAAACCAATGCTTCCGAAGAAACCATTCTCTGGTGCGTTATTAAAAAATCCGTATTTACCGAAATGCTACTATTGCTTGATTTACAGAGAGTTTGAATTTGGTGGTGTTAAACTAGACTATTTTTTCTGATCTATGCTTGTTTGCACTTCTCTCATTTTTTATGAGCTATACCTTTTTCCTTTTATTTACTTTTATGATACATGTTTTTTAATTCACACCAACATTTTTATCCATGCTTATTTGCACTCCACTTCCATTTTTACACATACGTATCCGGTACAAGTGGGCGTGAGAGATACTACACATTATGATTACCTGTCATGAATAGACTCAACAAAACCGAGTCTGCGACTTTTTAAACTTGTTTGAGCTCTTTGCTTCCAAGCAATCTCCTTTTCAGAATGTACTGACATTCCCGCTAGCGTTTGTTTAGTGCTGTGTGGTGGCCGTAAAAAGTCGCACGACTGTAGATCAATATTGTCATTACTTACTGATCCTTTGGGATTATCAAGCCCACTCGTTATGTCTTTGAAATAGAATACCACTCAAGCCGGTGCTAGCGGGCGATAGAGGTGTTGCCAATTAGGTTACTTCTCATGAACAGACTTAATAAAACCAAGTCTGCAACTTTTTTCTCTTTTTTGTATTTGTTGCTTCCAAGGGATCTCCTTTTTAATATGTATTGACATTCACACTAGCGTTTCTATGGTGCCGACTACAAGCAGTAGTATTATTACTTACTGATCCTTTAGAATCGCCAAGCCCAATCATTGTGTCTTTAAAGCAGAATACCGCTTAAGCCGCGGCTATTGACCATGAGAGGTATTGCAAATTATATAACCTCTCATGAACAGACTCAATAAAACCGAGTCTGCTACCTTTCTCTCTTGTTTGTGCTTGTTGCAGCTTCCAAGTGATCTCGTTTTCATTATGTATTTACTTGTATCTATGTTTGATATACTCCACTTACATTAGTATATATATGATGTTGTTTCATACTCCGATATAATTTTCTGGTCTATGCAGTTTACATTTTTTGTTCTGATCCATCCTTTTATATTTTATATTTGTTAAGATCAATGTTGTTTTTGCTGTTTTATGATTTGCTTATTTTCTAAATAAATGATATTTTACACATTGTTTCTTCTTTTATATTCTCGTTTAGAACACAGTTTATTCCTCAGGTCTACACGTTTATTTATTTTTATACTGCTTTGCACGTCTCTGACCTGGTCAGTAGTTTGTTATACTGCTTTGCACGTCTCTGACCTGGTCAGTAGGTTGTTATACTCAGCTTCCTTAACACTCCATTTACTTATTGCGCTTGTTTTTTAAAATACGATGACGGTTTCAAAGTTTAATAAATTAAAATTCCAAAAAGACATTTCTACATAACTTTTCGTCGGTTCTATAAGTCTTTTTAAAGCGAAATAATTTAGTAATTCGGAATAAAAACAGGGAATGTGTTTTCGTATATTTTTGAAAACTGTTTTCCTCACCGCAAAGCAAATTGTACATGATATGTAATAATGAGAAATGGAACTTGGATGGCTGTGGTGTGTAAATGCTATACATTTTTTCCGATCTTTGGAGATCGCTGAGCCCGATATTTAAAGATATCGGTGATATATTCTCAAATACGTTCGTTTCTTACTTGAATTTCGAATAGGTGGTTCCACTACTCCAGCCTTTAAATGTTCTGAGTATTGTTTAATAACCCATAGGATATGTTGCCTGCTTTTTAATTTAGTATCTTTACCTGTAATACGTAGGCTTTATAACTTCTGTTCCCAACTAAATTCCATTTTTTTTATTTCGCCCATTATTTTCTCGTCTAGAAACTGTGACCATACGCCGCTGGCCATGTAATGGTGCGAAAATACTTTATTGAAGGTTCCATGTGCACCGTCATATGCATACCATCTTCGGGAAGGCTCAAATTTCTGTACTATTGACTTTTAAATATTGCTCAACCCGGGGCTAGAGGGAGCACTTTTAACTACCTCTCTATCTTCACTAGTCTCAATCAAAACGAGACTGCAATATTGTTTGTATTTAGAGTGTTCGACGATTTCCAAATTTCTCTTTTCATACTTTTTTCATCCTCGAATTTTGCATCTATGTGTTATATTTATATTGCATGTTAATGTTGCCTTGTTTGTTAGAGAATATACCCTGGCGGGGATTTCTTTATTTACACTGTCTGTTGTATTGGGATGACAATGGGGGGTAAGAGTGAAGTTTAGTGCACCCTAGAACCTGGTTTAAACCCCAAACGTCCGTTTTGCCACTGACATTTCAAAGGCGGTAGCCCTTTAGTCAGGCCGTTTGTGTTTGTGATGTCATATGCCTTGTTTCATTTACATCGCAATTGATGTTGCTTTAATGCGTGTTTTCGGTTGACTGTATTTTGTGAAAGCTTCATTTTCTGTTCGATAACTACTTTATTTGCTTCTACTTTATTACGTACTCTAACTAAAGTAACAAACGTATGTAACTATAAATTTGCTTTGCAATTACTCAATTAGTTAATATTAGTTAATATTGTAACTGTATATGAATTCACAGCAGTGATGTTATATCCACGTCTTATGACAACCTAATGTATTTAAGCGATCAAATTTAACGCAATGTGCCATTTACTTTATCAAAATCGATATACGACGCTCTGATTTACAGTCAGGCATTCTAGGGACTTCTTGATAATATGCTGTATTAAAGCTGTACAGTCCCTATTTTAACTGGTAATAACTCATGAATGTGAATGAGTCACGTGTGAAGTAGTTTCAAATCGACGAACACTTCAAAAGTCGGTATATAAACAGAAATCGATACGTAAAATTTTACATTTTTATTTAGCCTCCGTACAGGTAACATCGATAAATATACGCCTCCAGAATATATATGTGATAAAAAAATAGTTGCCCGGAACGGGATTTCAACCACAGCCTTGCACTTGTAAGATTTAAAAGATGTACGCTGAACCTCTAGACCACTGCTATTTATTGGTATTTTGTAGCCTTTTTAACACTAAATAGGCATTACGTAATAACAAGAGCGCGCACACAAACTCATCAAGCGCTAAATAACAATTCGAGATATGGTTGATTTGAGTCGAAGTATTAGTTTCATATTGATAATATACAGTATTACACCAGGCAATGTTAATTTACACGTGCGACAATATGGACTGCATATTTATTGATCCATCTTTAGTTGCGTTCAAATATGTTAAGTTATTTAGCCTCATAATATATGGTAGTTAGTATACTATTTTAAGTAGCGTTGTAGTTCAGTGGATACAGCACCGGACTTGAAATCTGAAGGTCGTGTGTTCGAGCCCCGAAAGAAGCTAACTTTATTTCTGTAAAAATAACTGTTACCTGTGTATAGGTACGATGTGCACTGGTCGATGTATATACAGTAAATGATTTCTTGCGCTATATTTGCTCGCTTAAATACCCGATTTCGACATGAGCTGGTGAAAATAAAATTACAAATAAAGACACGCCTACAAAGAAGAAATCGATTGATATAGGGACTCTGTAGCTTGTATTAAGTACCATTAATTACGATGAAAAAATAATGTAACATAGTGAACGCACCTTAAGATGCATCAATATATAGTCCTTTAGTCGCACATGTCAACTAACATTTAATACGTTTGTGCTAGTTATTGTGTAATTGCCTATTTAGTGTAAGGCATAATACAACGTATCAAGCATATTGGCGATGTAGTGGTTATCTGGTATATGTATTGCAGAACAAATAAGATCGCAGGGTCACTGTTCTGGACACTATATTTGTATGAAATATATACGGAAGCCGTATATGTATCGTTATTACCTGTACGAAGTCTACAAAACAAAATAAAAATACAACAGTTTATTTACGTATCCACTTCTTACTTTTATACTGTTCGTCGAACCTCTTAACGGTAAAAGCATATGCTCCGTAGCTGCGCTACCACAACTTTAAAGTAATAAACTGAAAGCATCTATCATTGTTTGTGTTGACACCAAACCCTGTTATTAAAGTGCAAAACGTAAGTCAACAGTATTAGGAATAGAAATGCATTAACATTTTCAGTTAGTTCTATGAATGATAAAATAATCTTTGTATTTATTTTATAGGCTATTTGGGAAGACCAAGTAAATCTGCTTTACCAAAGACATACTTGCCGAAACCAATGCTGCCAAAGAAACCATTCTCTGGAAGACTTTTTCCAAAACCCTACATACCGAAACCAGTGCTTCCAAAGAAACCATTCCCTGGAAGACTTTTTCCAAAACCCTACATACCGAAACCAGTGCTTCCAAAGAAACCATACTACGATGGATTATTAACAAACTCATACTTACCGAAAAAAATGCTTCCGAAAAAATCAATCTCTGGTGGACTGTTACCAAACCTGTACATACCACCGAAACCACTGCTTCCAAAGAAACCATTCTCTGGTGGATTATTACCAAAGGCATACTTGCCGAAACCAATGCTTCCGAAGAAACAATTTTCTAATGAATTATTACCAAAGGCATACTTGCCGAAACCAATGCTTCCGAAGAAACCATTTTTTGATGAATTATTACCAATGGCATACATGCCGAAACCAGTGCTTCCGAAGAAACCGTTTTCTAATTCGTTACTTGATCTACAGGGCGATGGTTATGAACGATCGGATCCGCCATGGATTAAAAAGCTACTGGGAAGCACAGTAGATGGACTACCAAAAATTGGAGGACAAGCTGGCTTTCCAAGACATGGTGGAGCTGGAACAGGGCAACCGTTTTCAAACGGTTTACGAAGTGGATTGGGTAGGGATTCAGCAGAAAGCACGCATGAGTCGGTCAATTCGTGGAATGATCCTTTAAGTGGAAGACTATTTCCAACTGATTATACAGGGGGTGAACTGGTATTAGATTCGTCATCGGGTCATTACATTCACAAGGAGACGAAATTGACCGGGGCAGTCGGTCCAATCGAAACAATTAGCCCAGTCATCAATCCAGTCGGACCTGTTGGTCATCAAGTTGCAAAGGAATCCCATTCGGTAGCTAAATCAGCAATTGAACATAACTTAATGAACGAAGCTAATCATATGGTTAGAAAAACTGTTGACGGAGTGAGTCCATTAGGTCTGAGTGGAATGGGTCCTGGAGTTGAACACCACGGCATGATGAAATCAACTGATCATAAGACCCAGAAATCTATGAGTAACATAGATGGAGCGGGCAACATCGGGGATATTGGTGGGATAAAAATGAACTTAGGTGCTGCAAATTTATTGGATTTGCAAGGAGGACATTTCGGAGAAGATCCACCATGGATTAAAAAGTTACTAGGGAGCACATTAGATGGACTACCAAAAATTGGAGGACAGGGTGCCTTTCCAAGACATGGTGGAGCGGGAATAGGACAACAATTTGCAAATGGTTTACGAAATGGATGGGGTGGTGATCCAGCAGAACGCCAACATGAGTCAGTCAATTCATGGAATGATCCTCTGGGTGGGAGACTATTTCCGACAGATTATACAGGAGGTGAACTGGTAATGGACACGCCATCGGGTCAGTACATTCATATGGCGGCGAAATCGGCCGGGGCAGTCGGTCCAGTCAACGGTCCGGTTGGACCTGCTGGTCATCAAGTTGCAAAGGAATCCCATTCCGTAGCTAAATCAGCAATTGAACACAACTTAATGAACGAAGCTAGTCATATGGTCAGGAAAACCGTTGACGGAGTGAGTCCATTAGACCGTAGCGGAATGGATCCTAGAGATGGCATGACACCGATTGGGGCAGTCGGGCCAATAGAACAAATACATAAAATTGGGCCTATAGGTGGACCAAAAGCAGATCTGATGGTTGATCCATTTGATGTACACGGTTCTGTTGGTAATATAGGGAGTTCCATTTCGAAAGTAACATCCGGTGTCCACAAAATCTCCAATAACCCCGTGAGTAATGTTCATGAGGTTGCAAAGTCTGGTATGGCATCCGCCGGGCATGACCCACTGGCACTGCAACTAGGTACTGGCATTGCCAAGGAGGCAGCTCGACAGTCATCAAATGCCGTAGATACACTTTCAAATGGCGGAGTATCAAGAGGTGACCCCTTTGCACTAGCCGCTGCTAAAGGACTTGCCATGGAAGTCGTTCATGTTGCAGGGAAAACGCTAAGCATAGGCAACGGAAAGGCAGAAACAGGCGTTTTAGATGGACGTATGTACGGATATGGCGGCATACCTAAAACTCCTGTTGTCCCGAAGCACCCTGTTATGCCGGATAAAAAAGGAAATAGTTATGGTTATGGAAGGTCAAGCGGATAACCAGATAGGCGTTGCGTTTTAGTTTTCAATAACGTTTAAATTTTTAGAAAATGGAAACCAATTATAATGCTTATACATGACATGTCTTCGAATCTATCGTAATTAGATTTAGATCGGGAATGTTTTTATCTCATTGATTAATTGAAATCGTTTCTGTCTCAAATTTCTATTGTCTGACATTTAAGGGCGTTCCGTAAGCTATCACACAATGTTATCTCTATATTTATTCGACTATATTAGTAAGAAATATAAAAAGATCGGACAGGAAAAGTAGCATTCAAGGAGGACAGTCAACCACATATCACAGAAACAAACATGCATACAGACAAACAAGAAGACAAAAGTAATAATAAAAGCAAACGAGATCATAAACATAAACGGGTTGACAATAGGGCTACCGCCTTGGAACGGTCAGTGACAAAGTAGGCCACTGGGGGTTTAAATCGGTTTTAGGGTGCACCAAACCTCACACTTACCCTACTGTCATCCCATTAAAACAGGACAGTGTAAATAAAGAAATCCCCGCCATGATCTAATCTCTAACCAACAAGGCAGCATCAATAGGCAATATAAGTAAAACACAAACATGCTCGTGTAAATATAAAACCAAAAAACAATAGCCTAGAAAGCCACAATGAAGGTACGCAATGACTTGGCAAAAGCCAGAGGAACTAGAGAATAAACCTTTAAGGGCACGACAAGAAAGATCATAGACAAACATCAAATGCCACCGTCCAAATGGGCTTTAGGTAGGCGTCATCATAGGGTCCACAGCCTGTCCAGTCATAGTACAATTAAAGAGGAAAGCATAGTGGCGAACTGTAAAAGGGTCCACCACCAAGCATGCAGTACGTTGCAAAATGATAGGGTCATAACCTCTTTTGATAAACTTTTTAACAAGTTTAACAAAGATAGTATGAAAGTGATCATGACCAAGTATCTTACGAAGTTTATAAATCACATCACCATAGAAGTCAGGTTGTGATAGTCCGTTTCGCAGAAGGGTCCTTAAATTACATTTATATTTGGAAAGAAGATCAGTGTTATGATAATAAAATTTTGCAAAGGTTCTACGAAGTTTATGGTAACGGTAACCCTGATTGAGTAGCTTTTTAGTTATACAAAGATTACGAATATTAAAGTCCTCAACTCGAGTACAAGCTCTTGAAAAACGAATAAATTGAGACACATACACCCCATAAGAAGTTGCTCGGGGGAACATCCCATTCCAAGTGGGTGTAAATAACAATGTCTAAATTAAAATCATCTCTTTTGTCATAGATTTTGCTAAATATTTCACTATTTTCAATCGAGAGATCTAAATCAAGAAAATAAGCGTTATTATCAGATATATTAGCTTTATTTAGCTGAAGTTCTTTAGGATAAATATTATCAACCATAGTTGGAAAGAAAGGGTTGTCAATGTTCAGTATGTCATCCAGATACCGAGAGGTGTCATTAAAAGCTTCAATAACAATGCCTGGGTATCTGGTGAAACACTCAACATGAAGTTGACGATATTGTAAGTTGACGGTATTATAAATGCCATTACGCCAATGTCGCATGCGCATGTGCTTGGAGATCATGGAAGTTGGACATATATTTGAATGTGTAACAGACTGGCGCATCGAATATCAGACTGTAAGAACAAATATTATATATATATATATATATATATATATATATATTATATCCATTACATTAACTTTTTACTGGGTTATAAATATTACATAGGGCTTACTCGCAATGAATAGTATGTTCTAAAACAAACTGAAACGGTCAATGATTTCAGGCTAACACAGTATAAAACATCAAAGTACTGAAAATACAAAATGGACATATTGGGTGCAGCGAATAATATCCTGATAAATGACGATTTACAATCTGCTAACGTTTTCTAAAGATAGGGCGGACGATAAACGTTGTATCGTATACAGTATCATTAATAGAGTAAAGGGGATTCCAAATGTTGTATTATCTGGAATCAATGTAACAAAGGCAGGATCATAAGATTAGATATTAGCTTACAAACTCATCTTTATCATTATTATGGGCCATACATTTGCGAAAAACGAGTTAAGTACAGTACAGTAGAAATGTCAGTTCTTCGTGTCGATTTTTGTCCAAATTTGTTTGTTTTTCAAAACGTTGGTATGAAATTTATATCCTTAACTTGGACATACCTTAACAAACTAAAATGAATCGTAGTTTATTGAACTCGTCATAGAAGTTATGGTGAGTTAAAACAGCAACTTCACCATACTAAACCGATGACGGGCCAACATTACATGAGTTGTTTGTTCTCTATACACTTTGATTATAAGGCATAGCGTATAGAAAGAAATATAACAAGAAAAGCTATAATACATGTATTATAGCATGGGGAGTACGGACATATTTGAAAGGCAGTGAAAGGATGATATGATTAGCATGACATATTAGCAAGAATTTGACCGATCGATTATCAGTCAAGTGAGACATGTCCAAAATTGGGGAGGGGACACAATCTGTGTTTGCCGACTTCAGTACTTTATAAATAAAACAATGAAGTTATATAATAAGTGTATTCAAAGCCTTATAGTTACATTGTCTTTTGTCTTTTGGTTTTGTCTGATTTCAAAATCCCAGTTCGGATGAATGTATTATATACAGTAACAAACATTGTATTATATACAGTAACAAACATTTCCATATTTCACGATAAGGGTAACACTACGTATAGCCGCTTCACTTTCATGGAAGCGCAAATAAATATTATGGAATGATTTTTTAACACTAGTATAATTGTGTAATGAACAATGTTATATGTATTTATTCTAAAGTTGTGATTATCCCAGAACTAAGTTTGTACAGCTCAGTAAGTGTGCCAGGTTCCCTGCCAGGACTTGAACCTGGATCTCTCTTCTCGAAAGAAAAGCATGCTTCCTCACACTACAGAGATGTTCCCAACAGCACAGAGCGTACAAAAAATTAATCAGCCAACTTAAATTTAGATTAAACATATTTTACTTCAAATTATGTATATTTACATAATCCATTCTAGTCACTGATCTTAACTCTTACAGTATGTCCTTTGTATGTGCCAGATGAAGCTGCAGGTTATGCTTATAAATTAATTCCAACACTTCATTAAAAAGAAACCCAGTGAAAACAAGCAAATTCAGCGATGTACCAAGTCCACTATATGTGAAATCACTGATCGTAAAATAATGGATACTCCTCAATCCTGCCAAATTTCATAAGACATCATTTTTTTATTTAAATTAACAGCATCCTAGAACTTTGACCAACCGACCTGAATAACAATCCAGTGCTTCCTTTCAATGAGTTTCACATTTTGATGAAGTTTTGATGAACTCCATTTAGGCTGTTGTGAGTGCCTCCTTGTGAAATGCATCTGGCAAAGAGAAGGAAGGCTTGGATTATTGTTTATATCTCTGAAAACGGACAACAAGAAGAGGTCAATGACCCTGAAGCTCTATTATTAGGAGTTGATAGATTAGCATTCATGTGAATTTTTATGAAAATCTGTCAAGTAGTTTCAGAGGAGTAGTCGCTACAAATGTTTACTATATAACTCTACGTAAACAAAGATGGTCGCTGGCTGCCATGTTTAATATCGAATCAAAATAATTTTCAACAAGGACCAACATCATGTCATGCTGGTCATTTTAGAAAAAGTTCCATATCTGATTAAATATCAGTTATAGTTTTTAAGAAGTAGTCGTTACAGATTTATTTATGTTTTAAATTATTTTTAGCCATGGCGACCATCTTGAAATTCCGGCTAACCTGAAATTTTGGTAGGATCGACTAGACATCAAAATAACATTTTTAGCCAGGGCGACCATCTTGAAATAGCGGCCGACCTGAAATTATGCTAGGATCAACTAGACATCAAGTGCAACATTCCTGTGAAGTTTCATGAAAATCCGTCAAGCAGTTTCAGAGTAGTCGCTACAAGTTTTTATTATGTTACTCTATGTAAACAAAGATGGCTGTTGGCTGCCATGTTTGATGTCGAATCAAAATAATTTTCGACGAGGATCAACATCATGTCATGATGATCTTTTTAGAAAAAGTTCCATATCTGATTAAATATCAGTTATAGTTTTTAAGAAGTAGTCGTTACAGATTTATTTATGTTTTAAATTATTTTTAGCCATGGCGACCATCTTGAAATTCCGGCTAACCTGAAATTTTGGTAGGATCGACTAGACATCAAAATAACATTTTTAGCCAGGGCGACCATCTTGAAATAGCGGCCGACCTGAAATTATGCTAGGATCAACTAGACATCAAGTGCAACATTCCTGTGAAGTTTCATGAAAATCCGTCAAGTAGTTTCAGAGTAGTCGCTACAAGTTTTTATTATGTTACTCTGTGTAAACAAAGATGGCTGTTGGCGGCCATGTTTGATGTCGAATCGAAATAATTTTCGACAAGGATCAACATCATGTCATGATGATCATTTTAGAAAAAGTGCCATATCAATATCAGTTTTAGTTTTCAAAAAGTAGTCGTTCCAAATGTTTTTTTTAAATCTATTTTTATTCGTGGTGGCCATCTTGAACTTCCAGCCGACCTAAAATGTTGCTAGGATCAACTAGACATCAAGTGCAACATTCCTGTGAAATTTCATGAACATCCGTCAAGTAGTTTCAGAGGAGTAGTCGCTATAAGTTTTTACTATATAACTCTATGTAAACAAAAATGGCCACTGGCAGCATGTTTAACGTCGACTCAAAATAATGTTCGACTCGGATCAACATCATGTCATGCTGATCATTTTAGAAAAAGTCCCACATAAATATCACTTATAGTTTTCAAGAAGTAGTCACTACAAACTTATCTTTTAAAAATCTATTTTTAGCTGTGGCGGCCATCTTGAATTTCAGGCCGACCTGAAATTTTGCTAGGATCAATTAGACATCAAGAGCAACATTCCTGTAAAGTTTCATGAAAATCCGCCAAGTAGTTTCAGAGGAGTAGTCACTACAAGTTTTTACAATATAACTCTATGTAAACAAAGATGGCCACAGGCAGCCATGTTTAACGTCGAATCAAAAAGATTTTTTGACTTTGACAAGGACCAACATCATGACATGCTGATCATTTTAGAAAAAGTCCCATATCAATATCACTTATAGTTTTCAAGAAGTGGTCACTACAAACTCGTATTTTAAAAATCTATTTTTAGCTTTGGTGGCCATCTTGGATTTCACATCAACATGAATTTTTGCTAGGATCAACTAGACTTCATGGGCAACATTTCTGTAAAGTTTCATGAATATTCATCCCGTAGTTTCAGAGGAGTAGTCGCTACAAATAAAATTTAGGACAGACGGACAGACAGACGACGGACACCGCACCACGGCATAAGCTCTGCTGATCTCTGATCAGTCGAGCTAATAAAAACCGACTTTTAATTTAGTATACAAGCTGTCGTTAATTTTTGTGACTGATTTCATTCCGATTTATTTTGGCATTTTCGTCTTGTTTTTAACATGCCCGCTTGTAAAATTTACATGCCCGACATGATTTTTACTAACTGCGGGCTCCAAAAAACCCAAAGAATGCATAATCCAATACACCAAAATAAACTTAGAACTACTCAAACCTGTAAACATCAAACATGTGCTTCATAATTATTATAAATGTCATCCATGCCTAACAGCACCTTTTTAAGATAACCCTGAAATAGCCCGTTTAACAGCTTTTTTGCATTTTTTTTCTTTCGGTCTGTTTTTTTTCCATAGCATGAAAAAGGTCCGAAATGTGCGATCAGAAGTCATTTCCACTCTAAAAGGTTGCCTCCTTTAACTCAATTTATATAAAGCCGCTATATTATGCGAATATTTTTTTTTAACGCGACGAGACATAATGACGTCATGTGAAATGACGTCACGCCACATGCTATTCTATATTTAACGTCATCTTACTATGACATCGAAATACCATAGCAACCAGTACTTAAACGGGACATTAGCGATAGCAAACTGTCAATATAATGAAACAGTGCTAAGGCAAACCCAAGAATTACATCAATGGTTAGTTTTTAAATGGCATAAAGCCAACTCAAACTTAGAAAATCCTACTAAAATTGCATATACCGACCGCAAGACACATGGGATCTTGGGATATCACAAGTTAGATCTATATCTCACGATAAGTTGCGATACATCTTGAGAAATTGTAAAATATATCTCAATTTATTTGGAGATATCAATGACTCAAGACTCATTGAGATATCTGAAGATAATTATCTCAAAACAACTTAAGGTGTCTCAAGACAGTTATCTCAAGATAAATTGAGATATACATTGAGATTTATGGGGATTAATTGAGATATCTCAATACAAATATATCGATGTAAATTGAGATATCTCAAGATAAAATGTGATATCTCAACATAGAGTATCAAGATAAATTAGACATATATTGGGATATCTCAAGATACGGTGCATCGGGGAGTATTACAATATACATATTTTACTGAGTTGTTCATAATCTGGGTTTCGTAACAATGCGTGTTTGCCTTATCGACAAATTACATTCTAACCGAAGCAGGGGTGTAAAAATTTGGAAAAAACAACTCGCGCTGCAGGACTAGTGGAACCAAATAGCTACTCGCCCTTACCAATTTACCAGTCGCCCTGCAGCATATAACCTGAACATTATTTTCACCACTATAGTAAGCTACAATAAGTACATGTGTGTACTCACAGACACTGTAGTAGCTGATAGGCAGTATGTGGATATTTTATTGTTATTCATATAAAGAAAGTGCCATATTATCTAACAACACATTTAATATTATGGTCTGCAACCTGTACTCGTACACTGTCATTAAGATTTATTCCCTTCCACGCAGACATTCGCCAGGGAGTGGGCAAAAGAAATAAGCGCGGAAAATTAACTTCTACAACAACAACAAACAAGAGGTCAATGACCTTGAAGCTCTACTGATTGATTTTGATTTCAGGAAGTAGTCGGTACAAACTCGTTTTTTGAAAATTTATTTTTAGCCATGGCCGCTGACAGCCATGTTTAACATCGAATCAAAACGATTTTTGACAAGGACCAACATCATGTCATGCTGATCATTTTCGAAAAAGTCCCATATCAATATCACTTATAGTTTTCAAGAAGTAGTCGCTACAAACTTGTATTTTGAAAATCTATTTTTAGCCATGGCGGCCATCTTGAAATTTTGCTAGGACCAATTAGACATCAAGAGCAACATTCCTGTGAAGTTTCATGAAAATCCGTCAAGTAGTTTCAGAGCAGTAGTCGCTACAAGTTTTCATTATATAACTCTATGTAAACAAAGATGGCCACTGGCAGCCATGTTTAACGTCGAATCAAAATAATGTTCGACTCGGATAACCATCATGTCATGCTGATCATTTTAGAAAAAGTCCCATATCAATATCACTTTTAGTTTTCAAGAAGTAGTCGCTACAAACTTATATTTTAAAAACCTATTTTTAGCTGTGGCGGCCATCTTGAATTTCAGGCCGACCTGAAATTTTGCTAGGATCAATTAGACATCAAGAGCAACATTTCTGTGAAGTTTCATGAAAATCCGTCAAGTAGTTTCAGAGGAGTAGTCGCTACAAGTTTTCATTATATAACTCTATGTAAACAAAGATGGACGCTGGCAGCCATGTTTAACGTGGAATCAAAACGATTTTCGACAAGAACCAACATCATGTCATACTGATCATTTAGAAAAAGTCCCATATCAATATCACTTATAGTTTTCAAGAAGTAGTCGCTACAAACTTGTTTTTTAAAAACCTATTTTTATATTTGGTGGCCATCTTGGATTTCACATCAACATGAATTTTTGCTAGGATCACCTAGACTTCATGGGCAACATTTCTGTAAAGTTTCATTTTTTAAAGTAAAAACCACTCTTGTCAAACGGCTTATACACATTGTTGATACATGGCTCAAAGAAATAGACTCAGGAAATATTGTAGGATCACTATTTTTAGATCTTAGTAAAGCCTTTGATTTGATCGATCATGAAATCCTCTTGTTTAAATTAAGACTGTATCATTTTTCAGAAGCATCCATTAAATTATTTCAGTCTTATCTTTCAAACAGAAGCCAAGTAGTTAAGGTCGGTGACACAATCTCAAATGTTCTTCCTGTGATTTCCGGGGTACCGCAGGGTTCTATCTTAGGACCGCTACTCTTTCTGTTATATGTAAATGACATACCTTTGTATATTGAGCACACCAATGTAGATATGTACGCAGACGATACAACACTTTGTGCATTTGGGAAAACAATATCGTGTATTCAGACTAAATTGCAAACAGATTTAAACAATGTAAATGATTGGTGCACGATAAATAATATGATTATTAATCCCATTAAGTCAACTTGTATGATAATTGGACCAAATAAAACTTTAGCAAAGTGTGCAGCATTGCTGCTTCAAATTAATAATACAGATATTCAAAATGTAAAAGTACAAAAGTTACTAGGCATCTATATTGACGAATCATTATCTTGGAAAAATCATATATCTAAAACATGTACTAAACTTGTGTCAAAAATAAATCTGTTGAAAAGGATCTCCTACTACCTAACATATGACATGAAAAAATTGTTCTATAACTCATATATTATGTCTACAGTTGATTATGGCTGTATAACATGGAGCCAAGCAAATAAATCCTCTATAAACAGAATACTTAAAATTCAAAAAAGGGCTGCTAGAATCATTCTCATGAAGCCTATAAACACACCGTCTAAAATAATGTTTGAAGAACTGAAGTGGCTTACCTTTGAACGGAGATGTGAATATCACACATGTGTTATGATTTATAAATCAATAAACAATTTAACACCTGATTACATAACCGATTTAATATCGTTCTCTACAAATTCAAATTATAATTTAAGATCTGTTGCTAGAAAGGATATTGCCCATTTAACACTTAGAACAAACATTCTTAAACGTACTTTTGGTTTTTCAGGAATGGTAGTTTGGAACATGATCCCCGTCGATATACGAGCCTCGCTGTCTTTAGTTACATTTAAGACTAAATTAAAATCGTTTCTTTTAATGAAAGAGTGAAACCCCAGTTTGAATTATAACTTTATGTTACAAAAGTATGAAAATGTGTCTGTCTTGTTGAAGTTATAAAGTGATGCATGTATTGTTTTATCTTGCATTATATGCTTACATTGTTATATTGTGTTGATTTATAGATGGCCATATTGTAAAAAAGACTTGTGTAAATGCTATGTCTTAATATGTTACCTTCTTGAAATAAAGTTATTATTATTATTATTATTATTATTATTATTAAAATCCATTCAGTAGTTTCAGAGGAGAAGTCGCTACAAAAAAGGTTTACGGACAGACAGACGCAGCACCACGGCATAAGCTCTGCTGATCTCTTCAGTATTTTGTCTCCATTGGACCAATAATAGACGCCATAACTAATTATTAGCGGTTGGAAACTACGCTTGTTGTTCAGCCGTACCCTTTCAGATTCGCCGACACCGCTTGCAGGGTCGCGGACGCAGACTTTCCGAACAGCGACCTCATGTATGTTCGTTCACCCGCCATTTACGGTGTCGATATAAAAAAAATCACAGTCTGACTGGTTAACGATATATTGCATCACACTCCAATTGATTTTAGCGTGAATTGAATTTCTGAACCTATGCTGTTTCGATATGTTTGTGTCAGACATGAATAATAGGTAACTTATAGAGAAAGTGTTTACAATCAATACTCATGTCACCGACTACATCAGAGATCTCGCAATTAGGCGAAGTCGCTTTAAACTTCGCTCTTATTTGACCGACTTCGTTTTTTATCCATGTTGGGCGAAATCTGAGTCGTCGGCAATAAGCAAAACTGCGAACTTCTGTGAGTTTTATTGACGGCTAATTATTTTGTCAGCAAGTTTCATCTAAAAATCCATTTCTAACCGTGGCCGCCGTTTTTATTTTCAGTCCGACCTGAAATTTTGCTAGAAACAACTACACATCATCAGCAACATTTCTGTGAAGCTTCATGACAATCTGTCAAGTTCTTTCACAGTAGTGGTCGTTACAATTTTTAAATAGTTAACTGTGTAAACAGTCAAGGCTGCTCCCAGTCATGTTTCATCAAAATGATTTCTGACAATGACCAACATCATGTGATGTACATCATGTTACAGAAAGTCCCATATCAATATCAGTTATACTTTTTAGGAAGTTGTTTTGTTTTAAGCTTACTTTTAACAGTGCCGGCCGTCTTGCATTTTTTGCCCAGCCTGAAGATTTGCCAGGTTCAACTGGGCTGCAAGAGCAACACCCCTCTGCAGTGTCATGAAGGTCCACCAAGTAGTTTCAGAGTAGGCGCAACAAATGTTTATACAAGTCCTTATTATATCACTCCATGTCTGGCGGGCATGTTTGATGTGGAATCAAATTAGTTTTCGACATGGCTCAACATCACGTCATGGTGAGCATTTAAAAAAAACCCAGGTAACCTTTGTCCATACATATGATCTTTTGTTCATTTACGCTTGTAAGAACATGTTCCACCACCATGTAGGCTGTTAAGGAAAAAAAAATAGGTGTGTTTCCTATTGCATGCTTTAAAAAATTAGGGTTGGTACGTAGGAAATTTATATAAGTTTGTTTTTCGAGCAAGATATTTTGAGATGCTACATGTATTTATCTCATAAACCCCATACAAGTTGATGATACAACTGAAAGTTCCTCTGTAATGTAAGTTTACCTCGATATATTGCAATAAATCATTGTTCAGAACATTTTTTTTTCATTGAAGGTTTTAGGGTTGGGTCGGTCGGGCCACCGGAAACACAGGTATTGTTTTTTTTGGCATAACACAGACCAGCCACTTGTTCTTCGGTAGATCCTATAGTGTATACCTACCTAGTGATATGCATGAGGCAACATGTCTTCAACTGATGCCCCTTTCCAATCTGGGTCATGCCAGTTTAAACACATAAATATCACACATGCAATGCACGTCCACATATACGATATATAACTAAGACCTTCAGCACATACCTGACTACGAAGCCAAGGACGCCAGAACCCAATTTTCTATCAGCCTGGCAACAGATGTTAAACTCTGCAAAGACAAGGAAACACGAGATGTTATTATAACAGGTGGTGAAAACATCGTTCCTCCACCGGGACTCGAACCCAGGATCTCTGGTTTACCGTACCAGGGCTCTAACCACTGAGCTATCGAGGACACACGGTTAGGAATCGATATTTCACCATATACCTGTACCGGTTACATACACCCCCACCAGATTGAAATTCGTCCCTGAATTTCTAGTGGAGTTATCTCCAGGCTGGCTGTCAAGACTTATTTTCATACTGTTTCATGCTAGCAGACACGGTCCTGGCTCCCGGACGAGCCCCCAAATATAACAGGTGGTGAACAAAATCGTTCCTCAACCGGGACTCGAACCCAGGATCTCTGGTTTACCGTACCAGGGCTCTAACCACTGAGCTATCGAGGACACACGGTTAGGAATCGATATTTCACCATATACCTGTACCGGTTACATTGTAAAAAATGATTTCTCCACATACACAAAGAAAAGACACATACACGACATGAAATGTCCTGTATCACACACGTCAGTCAACCTTTATGGCAGGACGTGCAATGGAATTACCCCTGATTTGTCCATGACAACAAGCAACATCGGTAATGCTCTTGAAAGCAGTTTCGAACCATCTGTGTACTGTTTTAACATTAGACATCCTGTGCCTTTCCCATCTGCGTCATACCAGTTCAACTAACAAAGCTGCAAACCGTTCAAAATGCCATCTGGGTCATGCCACGTCAACAACGCAGCTGTAAGACGTTCAATATGCCATCTCGGTCATGCCGGTTTACCCAAGACACTATCACACATGCAATGCACTATAACATATAAGGTACACAGCGACTACCATCAGGACATACCTTAATAGAAAGCAAAGGGCGCCAAAATGCAAACAGGCTGCAAAATCCACAATCGCCTAGCACCTGCCAGCTGAAGCAGATCACTGCAAAGACAAGGAAACACAGTATCGTATAATACAGGCTTTCTCCACAAACGCAAGGAAGATAAACATACACGAGATCAGACAATATTTCCAGTGATAAACATACACGAGATCAGACAATATTTCCTGTATCATACACGTCAATCAATGGCTTTTCGAGACCTTTCTCACCCTGTTGCGAACAAGCGTTTACATGGCCACGCCCACATTTTAAAGCGCACGAAGAACCTGATTTTACAGCTCAGGTGGTATTTCAAACAGCAAACTCTTTAAGACGATCTCTTTCTCTCTCTATCATTCTATACTATCGCGGAGAAAACATTATCGCAGTTATGAGCAACTACCGTTCAATGCTTCGATGTGTTTGCTCTGTGATCTGTCTCTGTTTCACTTTTGGTCAATGACATTTCAACATTACCAGGTTGACTTTCCAAAATGCGCAGCAACCATTTACTTTGCCTTTTCATCCATAAGCATCGGGAGGTGTACAGAACTGGTTCTACCCGGGAAAACTAGTGGTCCGTCTCCACCACAAAATAAATCGACCGTCAGATATAATCTTACATGTGTTGACAATGACGTAAACTACCATACCAAAACAAACAATCAATTTCGACATGGCTGGGAAGAGATTGACAGCAGTCTCTCACGAGGAAAACCACCCATCAAGGTCTGTCGCGTGCGGACATCTGTTTAACTTCAGCTTTCACAAAAACATAATTTCTTCACTTATTGTGCAAGATATAGTAATGCTCTTGAAAGGTATTTCGAACCATCTATGCGAGCAAACGAATGAACAAGAAAACCCAAAAGTCTTCCTCGAAAAAACAAAACGACAGCTATTCAGTTAACGAATCATAGTTACGTCACCTGCACACTAAATGAATGTTGCATCTACCCACCTGTCCTTTCAAATGAACTCTTCACCAACACTTCCTGCTTGAACTAAAACTAACATCAAAAAAACAACAAATTTTCAAGATGGCTGTGACAAAGTGAGCGACAGAGTGATCTTAACTTATGCGCATGCGCAAACAATAACAACCATAAAAACAATAACAAACTCTTGCCCCCCATAGGCCAACTTTTTCTCACTCAACATAATCTTATAAATCCATATAGACACTCCACAACATCCCTTTCAAATAAGCCCCGTAATGGTGTGTGACAAGTTCTCAACACTACCCACAGCCATTGCCACACATTCATGAACTTGTGGACAGCCCCGTGGCCGTGAAGCATGACCTACTTCTCCACCACAACAATAATATGCCATATTACCTACCAAAACTTATCTACGGTACTTACCTTTCGCCCAAAAATATTCTCGCCCACGATTTTGCAATGATTACAATGGCTTGAAATGTCCAATGTAACGTATAACGTCGACCTACTGTACACCAGGATCCGTCGCAAAATGGCGTTCGTTAAAGCGTAATACATAGCCTGCTGCGCGCGCAAGTGCGTCGGAAATAAACCGGAACTCAACAGTCAATTTATATTTACCAAAAATATACAGACGTTAAAGGAGCTACTTATGTAATAGCCAACTATTACGTCTCGTTCATGTATCTACATCCATTAGTGGTTTTCCGTACTAGAAAAGATCGGACAGGGAAAGTAGCATTCAAGGAGGACAGTCAACCACAAAACACAGAAACAAACACGCAAACAGACAAACAAGAAGGCAAAAGCAATAATAAATGCAAACGACATCACAAACACAAAAGGGTTGACAATAGAGCTACCGCCTTGGAGCGGTCAGTGGCAAAGTAGGCCACTGGGGGTTTAAACCGGTTCTAGGGTGCACCAAACTTCACATTTACCCTACTGTCATCCCATTAAAACAGGACAGTGTAAATAAAGAAATCCCCGCCATGATCTAATCTCTAACCAACAAGGCAGCATCAATAGGCAATATAAGTAAAACACAAATATCCTCGTGTAAATATAATACAAAAAAACATTAGCCTAGAAAGCCACAATGAAGGTACTCAATGAAGTCTTGTTTTGTCGTAAATATATTATTTCATTTCATCTCGAAACGATCAAACTCTCATGTTTTGACCCATGCTTTGTTATGCTGTTATTCACTCCAAACAACAATTAGCCTGTATTTATTGATACGAATAATATTATTGTGTCACGTGATTACAGATATCAGCTTGCAAGCATAGTTTAGCATAGTTTACCAAAGTATTTAACAAGTCTCAAATTTGCCGAAGAAGGTTGCAGAGTTATGTAGCTTGTGCTTGGCATTTTATCTATTGACACTGTATTCATGTGTGAAAAAGAGTATGATAATGGACCTTTGGAAACGGCCGAGCACGACACATACGAAATATTGCAGTTTCAGTTTGATTGAGACTGTTCATGAGCGGTAGTGAAGTTTCATCCAATCTCGGTTTAACAAATATCAGCTTATATTCACATTTTTGACACAATTTGATTAGGATGAAATTGGCGTGGCAAGTTTTCTATTTACAAAGAATATGCAAATTATCTTTTAACAGGACTTATGTTTCGTCTGGTGTGGCTGTGGATGTGGGTGTGGGCGACCGTTAGCAGAGGTGTCCCTAAAAACGCTCAGACAATTTTACTCAATTTCCGCATGGATGCTCCTGATAGGACTTGGACCTTGTTGTTCCGATATTCAAGATGGACGCCGTATTCATAATAGCCAAAATCTTTAAACATTGTCTTTTCCAGAACGGCAAAAATGAGATATAGGGTCCTATAGAAACCACAGCGTCCGAACGCAATGGCATCGTAGGTCCGCACTGTGCTGCAAACAAGGACTGCAAACAAGGACTTGGATAATACAATGAAAGAGACAAAAATCAACAGAAAGAGGGGTGAAGACAGGGTTACCGACTTGGAACGGTCAGTAGGCAATAAGGCCTACTGGTTAGCTTGAATCGATTTCATATACGCACAATCCTCGCTATTATCCTGTCATCAGCGCCAAAATATACAAGACAGTGTAAACAAAACTACATCCCATCAAAAGGAATTCTCTAACAATAAAGTCCACATCCAGAGAAACTAACTAAAGAAACACATACAAAATAATAAACATCCAGAATCGTACTGAACAACCATAGTAGTTGCAGCTAAAGAGAAAACCAATCTAGGGTACGACCAGAAAATCCGAGGGACGAAAGCTCATGCACCCACCTCCCTTAGTTGGGGTTTTAGTAGGTACATTCATACAGTCCCAAGAGGTAGTCCAGTCATCATTTTGACAAATTTAGAGAAGACAGAGCAACAAGAGAATAAACCATTTAGGGCACGACAAGACAATATTGCAGACAAACATCAAACGTCACCGTCCTCTTGGGTTTTAGGTAGACGTCATCACAGGGTCCACAGCCTGTCCGGTCATCGCACAATTAAAGAGGAAAAGTAGCATTCAATTCTTGTCATAGATTGGGTAATTATTTCACCATTTTCGACAGAGAGATGTAAATCTTGTTTGTCTGTTTGCGTGTTTGTTTCTGTGTTTTGTGTTTGACTGTCCTCCTTGAATGCTACTTTCCCTGTCCGATCTTTTTACATTTCTTTAGTATCAGAAATATTAGCAGCTTTTTTAAGTTGAAGTTTGTAAATCAATCACCATATATAAGTGAGGTTATGATAGTTCTTGTAGCAGAAAAGTTCTTAAATTACTTTTATATTTTAGAAGTAAATCAGGGTTACGATAATAAAATGTTGCAAAGGTTTTTCGAAAAATGTATGAAAAGAGAAATTTGGAAATCGTCGAACACATAAAATACAAAAAATATTGCAGTCTTGGTTTGAATCAGATTCATGAACGGTAGTGAAAAGTTCTCGCTACAGTTCACGCCCTCCAGTCCCGGATTGAGCAAAACTCAATATGTATAATGTCAACAGTACAGAAATGTAAGTCATTCCGGAGATGGTATGCCTATGACGGTGAACATTGAACCTTCAATGCGGTATGTTCACAACTTTCCATGGCCAGAGGCGTATGGTCCCAGTTTCTATCAAAATGCTTTTTCCTAAACGAGAAAACAATGGTAGAAATAACCAAATGGATTTTAGTTGGGAGCAGAGGTTATGAAGCCTGTGTATCACAGGTAACAGTTAAAAGACTAAATTAAAAAGCAGACAACATAATTAATAACAGTTCTGTTTATGGTGGCGGTAGCCCTGCCGGAGTAGATTTTAGTTATGCAAATATTAGGAACATTAAAGTCCTCAAAGCGACTACAAGATCTATAAAAACGAATAAGTTGAGAAACATAGCTCGGGGAACATCCCCATTTAAATGGGGATAATTAACAATATCAAAATTAAATCATCTCTCTTGTCATAGTAATTATTTCACCATTTTTAATAGAGAGGTGTAAGAAAAGAAGTGACAGTATCAGAAATGTTATTTTGTACCGGTCCTTTGGGACAAACGAGCTCAATATAGGTGGCTTTAAAGTAGAATACCGCTTACGCCGGTGATAGGGGCATGAGAGATGTTGCTTCTAACATTACTTCTTATGAACAGACTCAGTAGAAACCGAGTCTGCTGCTTTATTCTTTTAACTGTGTTTGTTGCTCCCAAAGGATCATCTTTTTCAGTATTTATTGAAGTTCCTTAGGATTGATATTATTAACCGTAGTAGGAAAGAAAGGATTGTCAATGTTCGATATGTCATCCAGATACCGAGAGGTGTTATTAAAGGCTTCAATTACATCTTCCTGAGTATCGGATGAAAGATCCAACATGAAAACTCTTTCATAGCAATGCAAGAACAAATCTACGACAAGAGGTACACAGTTTGTACCCATAGAGATACCAACAATTTGTTTATAAACCGTAGTTCCATACATGCAGAAATATTATCTAATAGGAAAATGAGTGCTTCACAAACTTTGAGAACTCTTCTGCGACAAGGACTTTCACAATCTGACTTCTATGGTGATGTGATTTACAAACTTCCTTGGTCATAATCACTTTCATACCATCTTTATTAAACATGTTAAACAGTTTATCAAAAGAGATTATGACCTTATCAATTTGCACCCACTGCATGTTTAGTATTTGACTTATTTACAGTTCGCCACTATGCTTTTCTCTTTGATTGTGCAGTGACCGGACAGATCGTGGACCATATGATGACGTTTACCTAAATCCTTATAGGACGGTAACGGTTTGCTCACTTGTTGCTCTGGCTTCTGCCAAGTCAGTGAACACTTAGTTTGTGGCTTTATAGACCAGTGTGTTTTTTTTATATTATATACACATGATCATTTATGTGTTTTCCTTATATTGCCTATTAATGCTGCCTTATTTGTTAGAGATTATAACCGGACGGGGATATCTTTATTTACACTGTCACGTTTATTGGGATGATAATAAGGTAAGAGTGAGGTTTGGTGCACCCTAGAACCCGGTTTAAACCCCAAGCGGCATGTTTTTCCACTAACCGTTCCATGCGGTAGCCCTATTGTCAACTCTTGTGTGTTTGTAATGTATTATCTTGCCTTTTATTAATCTTTATATATAGTGATTCTTTGTTTCTTTTTGGGTTTGTTGTTGACGGTCGTCCTTGAATGCTTCTTTTCCTGTTCTATTTCTATATCTGCCTTTTCTTGCCGGGTCCACATAGTGTAATTGTCTAAACTTCCTTAATATTGTTACAGGCCAAAATGTAGTTATTTCTCTCTAGCGAAAGTTTTTTTTGAATAAGAGCAATAAGTTTGTCTTTGGTCAGGTGAGGTGGTAAGGTTGTATATAGTTTAAAGAAGTCATAATTACTTATAGATGAAAATTGACGTTTATTGCAAATTTTATCAAGAACGTCTCCTGAATTGTTAATGGACCAACATAAATTAATCCCAAAGTTTTCATAAGCTTTATCACAATATTGTTTAACGTGATCTTCACGGCAATAAGAAAACAAGTTAAAAGTTCGGAGATGCGTGTGGTGAAATAAAGCGGGCTTTATACGGCTTTTTATGAAATATAAGAATCCAGTACATAGTTGGCAGTTTTATTTGCTTTTCGTCTACACCAGTCTTGAAAATAGTGCACCGAGTGATATGTGTGGGAACAACATCATCATCAGTAGATTGAACTGGATTATACGAGTTAGTGCTACCGAGTTTCAGAGATAAAATATTTATGTAACGTAGGCGTCATAAAATACTTACATTATTAGCTGCTTTATCAGCAAGAACTAAAACAAATTTATCATGAAACTCTTGAATTCCCTATTTTTAATTACGAAACGAAAACCTAGGTCTCATTGAAAGTAAAAATGGCTAAGCATTAACAAAGTTAACAAATGCATCTATAATTTCAAGAATTGACTTTTTCCAAGTAGAAAGAGAGCATGTTCTCTACGACACCAATGATAGGGCGAACTGAGAACGACATTCATTAAAATTAATAATTAAAGGTAATCTATACTTCGGGCCTTTAGAAAACAAATGCCGAATACGTTTATCTACAATATCAAAATTACCTTTGATGACCAGACCTGATGGAGCCTAGTCAGAAACTATTTTGTTGTAGTTGAAACTAGTATTTCTAATTGTTTTGTTTTTTTATACTTATAACAAATTATAGGACCTTCTGATTTTTGAAATATTTAGGAATAGAATCAACTGTATGATTATCTCAAAAAATACTTGGCATGTCAATGAAATCAATACCTTCATTACGATATATTATTTTTAGGAAATGTCTGACGTGATCAGACTGCTTGTCAATATGGGGTCGCAGAACATGTAGTTTGTACCTTTGAATTATGGAAGCAGAGTTATACAAGGGATCAGTACGTAATCAAATTGTGCCTGCTTCCTCGTCGATCAACTTAAGTAAGAAATGGACATAGAGGTAAAACGTGCAAGCATAGAGCCAGACTGTTTAAAAATCAGAGACTGACATAGTTACATGCGATTTACGTTTGATAATACCGTTACTCCTATGGCCATGCGACTTAGAGTTACGCTTTTGAATAAAAAATATAGAAAACATGCCAATATTAGGCTTTTTGAAATATTGTTGATAAATATTGTCATTAAGGCCGAGTGGATATGGTGTCTGCAAGTTTTTCATCCACTTTATTTTTGCAATATGTCTAACTTTTATTTTATTAAGTTTTTAGTAACATCATTATCATAAAATATGTGTTCAACCAGTTGAACTGTAACGTTACTAAAATATGACCTGACTAACGAAAGTGTTGGTAGAAGCAATTTTTTTTAACTTTTTAGGATTACCTGCATTAAATTTATGTTCACAAAACCGAACTTTTACTCCAAAGTGCAATTTCAACGTTTAATAAAGTAACTTTTTTTGGGTGAATTATTAAATTATTAAATTATTAAATTATTAATTACTGTATTCTTTACCTGTGGTAAGCAATTTAAGGTACAATTTAAAGTACAATTTAAGGTACAATTTAAGGTACATTTTGATTGTCTTCCTGGGTAGAACCAGTACTAAGCAATGCAGATAAACTTTCTTGCTCAGGGACACAAAACATACCAGTAGACCACAGAGCTCCACTCTCAACACCAACATTCCGATACTTAATTCAACAAATTCAAATACTGTGTAATGTTCACGAAGCCAGGTTATTGATATCTTGTTCAATTTGCACACATATCTGAGCAAAGAAGCAATCCTGTAAGACGATTATACAGAGTATGAAGTATATACAATATACCCTATCATTTGTATCATGGAATGACTTTATCTTTTTAAAAGAGAAAGTTGACTTTGCCAGATATATTGGGACAGCCTCATGCTTCAATCAGAAATGGAAAGATTTGTTAAAATAAAATACAGACATGTTTAATACAAATGTATCACGCATATTGTTTTATCAAGTTGTGGCGAATTATACAAATTATAAACGGCCATACTTGGAGTATACGCATTTACACGAACACATGTATGTCACTGATGTTAGTTATGTATTATATGTTTTGCTCGTTGTTCAACGTAAGTTGTCAACGTTTAGGCTCTAGGTGGTGGTCTATTTTGAGTGGTGGAAGTTAAGTCTAGGACAAAGTGGGATTCGAATCAGCAGCGGTGAGAGGCGAGATGGTTTCAAACACTACGTCTTTACCATCCCGGCCAGAGATCTAAAAACTTTAAAAAAAAAATCATGCTTTTTTAGAGTTTACTGGTAATTCTGTATACTAATCATGCACTGTATAATTACAGAGTTTAAACTTAATATATTTTTACTATACATGTATTTATATCTTACTGTTTAATGTGTGTTTATGTATTTATTATAATATATAATTTAAAGTGACTTGAAGGCCCAATGTGGTAATATAACTTTAATTTTATAATACGTTTGTACATAACACAATGTCACTATAATAAAATATTTTTATCATATCTTTATATGACAAATAAAGGAGATATCTGTAAAATAATCGTGCATATAGTTTTTGTGTATGACATTTAGAGTATTTCACCATAGCACGTGTTTCGAAAGAGATTTATTCTAATAATGTAATAAAACGCAACAATACATACATTGTTCATGACCTACAGCTGTTAGAGGTAGAAGATAGATAACTCGTTCGCGTTTACCATGGACATCACTTGACAGGATTACCGAACTTGCTGAATGATAAAAGTTTGTATTAACATTTTTTCCAGTAACTTTAACCTAAAAAGAAAACCATCGTTTACAAAGGTTATGATGTACAGTTTACAGTTTAGTAACCTCATATTTGTGTTAGATGATGCTACTTTATTAAAACTCTTTTTTAAAATGTACCCGTTTATATGTATTACTAAGTAAATGTGAATGCCTCTCTATGATATAGGTTATAATTAATCGTAAACTGAAACAATTATAAAATATGTATATGTTAGACTATTCAACGGACTCAACTCCTGTATGATATTATTTCAACAGTAATCGTATTTAATATTGAATGACTTATAATAATGCTTACACTGTCCAGTTTTAATGGGATGACAGTAGGGTAAGTGTGAGGTTTGGTGCTCCCTAGAACCGGTTTAACCCCCAGTGGCCTACTTTGCTACTGACCGTTCCAAGACGGTAGCCCTATTGTCAACCTTTTTGTGTTTGTGATGTCGTTTGCATGTATTATTCTTTTTGCCTTGAAGTTCTTGTTTGTCTGTTTGCGTGTTTATTTCTGTGTTTTGTGGACATCCTTGAATGCTACTTTCCCTGTCCGATCTTTTTATATTTCTTTTTAATAAACTAAACAAGACAATATGGGTGTGATTTGCGTTTGCAGCAAGACACTTTAATCAACTCAGTATACATGGCAAATCAGTAGGCCATGGACTCTGCTGGCGGTGGTAAGGACTGGTTCCTGTAGACCCTGGACTCTGCTGGTGGTGGTAAGGACTGGTTCCTGTAAATTGCTCCAGTGCAACAATTACCCACCATATATTTGCACTACTAACCACGAATCACGTCCTTGTACACACATGAATGTGTCGCAGAAATGTGCTATTATAGTCGTCAGAAACACAGCATTTATAATAGATAACTATGATCCTAACACGCCAATATCTGAAACAGACTGAAAAGATCTTCAGATTTCATGTAAAAATATTAATAATTACATGTATGAAGTCAGTAGCATTTCAAATATATATTTATATTACATCCATATCAATATATTTGGGAGTGCGGGTGGTGCTCACTATTTTACTTTACCAATTCTGTGCTATTGTGTTGATATTGCTTGCTTGCAAACAAAACCTCGAATGACTTGCAATCAGTACAGTTATTCATTCGATCTTTGGAAATCGCTGAGCCCGATACTTATATTTAATTATCGGTGGTAATTTTTCATTTATTTTTGTTTTCTTACTTAATTTTCGATTCATTTGTTTCACTACTCCGGCCGATTAAAGGCTCTGGGTATTGTTTAACCACTTATAGGATATATTGTCAGCTTTTTAATTTAGTCTTGGGATATGCAGGCTTCATAACCGCTGCTCCCAACTAAATTCCATTATGTTTATTTCGCTCTTCGGGGCATAGATTTTTTATTAGATACTGGGACTATTACATGGGGGCGATAAATCTCCATGTCCACCGCCATATGCATGCCATCTTGGGGTGGTTAAAATTTTGTACTATTGATTTTATTAATATTGAGTTCTGCTCAACCCGGACTAGAGGGCGTGAGCAGTAGCTAGCATATTGCACTACCGCTCATGAACAGTATCAATCAAACCGAGACTGCAATATTTCGTATGTGTCGTGCTCGGCCGTTTCCAAAGGTCCATTATCGTACTCTTTATTAAAATGACCACTGCACTACCGCCAAATACATTTCAACGAAATGCATGATTATCACAATACTCCTCAAAAGAAATATAAAAAGATCGGACAGGGAAAGTAGCATTCAAGGAGGACAGTCAACCACAAAACACAGAAACAAACACGCAAACAGACAAACAAGAAGGTAAAAGCAATAATAAATGCAAACGACATCACAAAGACAAAATGGTTGACAATAGGGCTACCGCCTTGGAACGGCCAGTGACAAAGTAGGCCACTGGGAGGGGGGGTGGGGGGGGGGGCTTGGTGGGGGGGGGAAGTTAAACCGGTTCTAGGGTGCATCAAACCTCACACTTACCCTACTGTCATCCCATTAAAACAGGACAGTGTAAATAAAGAAATCCTCGCCATGATCAAATCTCTAACCAACAAGGCAGCATCAATAGGCAATATAAGTAAAACACAAATATGCTCGTGTAAATATAATACAAAAAACAATAGCCTAGAAATCCACAATGAAGGTACTCAGTTACTTGGCAGAAGCAAGAGCAGTAATAGAATAAACCATTAAGGGCACGACAACAAAGATCATAGACAAACATCAAACGCCACCGTCCCAATAGGCTTTAGGTAGGCGTCATCATAGGGTCCACAGCCTCATCTTGAACTCTTGTATAATTAGCTACCACGTGATACATATAATCACATAGCTGTACAGACAGTCCTTTGAACTTACAAATATATCTTTATTTTTGACTTTGCAAGGTACCCTTTTCGTTAATTTTCGCAATTTAAGCTTTGACAAACGACCAATTTAATTAACCTGAGCCAGTTTTTAACATCATAGTTATGTATGGAAGTATCTGTGCAAATGTTATAGATGTTTAAATTAATATCATTCGGGTGGAATGCCTTGCCAGCAATTGTACCACTTTTCGGTCACGGATTGTACTCCAATATGTTGGCACTCTTTTCCCCAACCCCAAACTGATCAGTTCCTAGATTCTCAACACAAATATTCTGTGTTGTTAATTCAACAATTCAAATACTGTTTAATGTTTAAGAATCCAGATTTGTTTATATACATGGGGGAAGCAAAGATCTCTATGTCCACCGCCATATGAATGCCATCTTCGGGATGGTTAAAATGATGTACTATTGATTTTATGAATATTGAGTTATTTTCAACCCGGGGTTAGAGGGCGTTCGCGGTAGCTAGCATATTTCACTACCGTTCATGAACAGTCTCAATCAAACCGAGACTGCAATATTTCGTATGTGTCGTGCTCGGCCGTTTCCAAAGGTCCACTCTCATACTCTTTATATATATATATATATAAAATAGATTGATAGATTTATTTCAGTATACAAATAGCATAGCATGGAATAATAGCACATATGTATAAGTCTATGGCATGCTTATCAAATACTAAGGATAACATAAAAAAAATGAATGTGAATTCTTTTATTTCCATTGTGGTCCTTGTTATTTGATGGCATGCCATAGTAACGCTCAACTATATTAATGAACAAGTATTTGGCAATGTATTTAGACTAGAAACCTAACAATATATTAAAAATACTTAAAAACAATAATATATATTATTAATAATAATTGTAATCACTCCTTGTAAAATACTTATTAAAACAGACTACAACAAGCTCTCTAATAAGTAACTAGCTCTGTAAGAAGTAACTAGCTCTGTAAGAAGTAACTAGCTCTGTAAGAAGTAACTAGCTCTCTAAGTAGTAACTTTTAAGAGCAATCTTGAATTTATTGATCACAGATATATTCTTAATAACAGAAGGCATCTTGTTCCAGAGACTGCAGCCAGTGTATACAAAATACCTTTTACCATGACCTTTAACCTTTGGATATTTTCACCAAACCTAGTGCCATAACTATGTATCAAAGTTGCAGGAATAAAATGTTCACCCATATACTTTGAAGCAGTACCTGAGTTTATCTTAAAACATGATTAAGGATAATTTGGTCAACTCTTCTTCTCACTGGTAACCAATCAAGACATGTAAAGATCTCTGGTCCAATATGAGACATCTGGTCCAAATTTAAAACAAACTTTATAATTTTATTTTGTGTAACCTGGAGCCTGTTTTTCAGCCCTTGGATTAAACCAGGGTACCAAATGGAACAGGACAGGCATAATCATACCGATATTTTATTAATGACATCTGGTATGAATATAAAGAAAATTACTTTTCCTGTATAAAACTTCAATCTAGCATTGGCTATTTTTATAACTCAGTTTACCAAACTGTCATAACATAAACTTTGATCAAAAGTAGCACCTAGATATATAACAGAAGTGCCGGATTCAATAACTGTTCATCTGCATGTGATTTCTAACCTAGAGTGAGACTTTTACCCGGCCATTGAACCAAATAAGATATATTCCGTCTTTCCAAGATGAAGAGATATCTTATTATCAATTAACCAATCACTGACAGTTTCGAGATCTTTAGTAAGGGACAATTCTAGAGTTGAAGTATCCTCACCAGTAACCAAAATTACTGAGTGCAATTGCTATGCATCAGCGTATAACACAAGTTTATTTTCTAAAACACCCGTCATATCATTCACATATACAAAAACAAAAGTGGTCCTAAAATGGAACCCTGGGGAACTTCACAATTTATACCTGCTGATGATGTAAATGTTCCAGAAACATCTACAAGCTGTTGGCGATCAGATAAATAGGACTGAAACCACCTTATCACATCATGATTAAAACCAAGTGCTTTCATTTTCATTATCAATATAGAATGATCTACAGTGTCAAATGTCTTTTGAAGGTCAAGTAGCACCATACAAACATAGTTACATGTATCCATGTGAAAATTGACATGGACAGCTACGTGTATCTGTTGAGAAAAGATTTCTAAAGCTGGACTGAAATTTATAGATTAAAAAAATAACCTTCTACTTGGTCATAAATAACCATCTCAATTTTTTTTAGAAATAATACTCAAAATGGATACGGGGCGATAACTACCAACCTAAGTTTTGTCACTTTTTTAAAAAGAGGAACTACACGTCTATCTTAAGATCATCAGGAACAACACCCTGTATAATTAACATATTAATAATATGTGTGAGCGAACAAGCAAAGATAGATGCACCATCTTTAACAAAGCGAGCAGGTATGTCATCCAAGCCAGTAGCTTTGTTTACAATCAGAGTATCGTTTTGATTGTTTTAAAATGAACTTGTAAAGCACTCCATTTTAGCTTTTTAAATAAGAGTGTGTTTTATTTCTAAGATTTTTAAAAATAGTAAAAATATCAACAGTTCTGTCTTTCTTGTAAGCATTATACGCTTTATCTCTGTTACTAATACTTTGTATAATATTACTATCGATCCATGGTACAGTTCTTTGCTTCACTCTGACCACTTTCACAGGTGTAGCACTGTTGATGATGGATATCAAACTGTCTTTAAAGCTATCCCAAGCCTCTATGACACTATCACTACAAATTACTAGAGACCAGTCAGCGTTCAGCAATTGCAGTTGGAAACTTTCCCTGTTGTAATGTTTCAATGATCTTAATTCAGTGTATTGTGTTTATTTATAAAGTTTTGGTAATCTTCCTTGAACAGTATGTCAAGAAGTGGTCACTTATACAAACATTAACAACACCTCACTGAGAAATTTTCACTTTATCTGAGACTAATATTAGGTCTATAGTGGTGGAAGAAGTATTACTAATTCTGGTAAAATCTTTTATGATTTGCGACAAATTAAACAAATCCAGAAATTAACACAAAAAATTCACTAGCACACATTTTTTGAATCTGGATACATTTGTGTTAAAATCACCGAGGATTATATATTCCTTTTCATTAAATGGAGCACTGGATAGAAACAAAGATTCTAAAAGTCCATATAAGTTGAATTAGTAAGGGTGTCTTATAAAAATAACACAAACAACAGGTTTTGATTTTGGAAGTAAAACTTCAATCCAGGTGGATTCCGTCTGATGCAGATCTTCTAGTGAATTGAAAGCTAAATCACTCCTGACGTAAACACAAACGCCACCTCCATGTCTGTTTCTGTCATTCCTTCTAAGGATACAGTTGTCAATGGAAATCAAATATTGTTCAATTTGCACATACAGTGAAAATCATAGCAGCAGCACAATTGACATTGTTTGGCATTCCCCGAAGTATTTGTAACGTTTTTAAAAATAGACGACGCAGGAAGTCCATTGTTCTGTAACTGTCATAAATTTATCCGCGAAGTATGGAACACCATGACTGACACCTGATGTCCTTTTTAATTATATACAGTAGTAGTAACGATATACGTGGTACTTTGGACTTTATATGCAGTGCATTGTTTAATATATATGAAGTAATGTTTTCAATATACGTGGTGCTTTAACCAATATATGTGGTGCTTTCGGCTTTATATGCAGTGCACCGTTCTATATATGCAGTAATGTTTTCAATATACGTGGTACTCCGGGCTTTATATGCAGTACAACATTTAATATATGCAGTAGAATTCTCAATATACGTGGTGAATTTGACATTATATGCAATACACATATCAGTATATGCAGTAGTATTTTCAATATACGTGGTGCTTAATTCAGTCATTTATGTTTGGTGCAACGCGCAATATACGTGGTGCATATAACTTTATTGGTGCATATACCTTTATATGCAGTGTTTATACCTTAATGTTCAGTGCATTCAACTTTATGTTGATGAGGTTCGCTTTTTCGGAAATACTACGGACATTACCGACAATAACCGAAATAGGATATATCGCAAGAGGAGTAAGTTCTCGTGCTCACCGCTGTGAAAAATGTCGTCTGTTTGGAACGCCGGAGGTCATTCGCAACATCTCGTACACTGCTTCGCAGCATGACTCGAATGTAATACGCAGGTTTCCAGGTTTACCACCACCAATTACATGTAAACCTCCGAGGTGTAGTCGAATGTAGTTCCTATAATAAAAAGTAATCCCTCCTTTTTCGATGGAAATGGGCATTATAAGCAGGGGAAAACTGCCCATTTCTATTCGATTTTGTGGTTATATGTATAAGAAGCGTATTAATAGGTTTTACTGGATCACTGATGAACATTTTCGAAATTTCGACTCTATGCTCACACTTTGTGAGCAATGAAAACAGTCGATCAATAAAAACAGCAGTACCCTTGACCTGTTTAGTAAACAAACAAGAACTTTCTTACATGTCTTGTGACCCCACGTTTTCTGGTGATTTTTCAAGTGGAAAAATAGTTTTCTATATGAACATTACACTGCTGCATTATCCATACTTGAGTTGAATTTGCAGCAAATCATTAATATGTGACACTTTAACATTGGTGTCTATGGGGAAAATAATTGGTGCTTTCATACCTATAACAGATGCGTGCAGAAATTAGGACTCGCTCAGATTCGTACCTAGGGACACTTTTAACAATTGGTAAAATAAGCTCAGAAATAAGTTTTCCATAGTTTATTACATAGGTTTTGAGCGTTTTTAGTCCAATTTTGTCTATAAAAGCCGTAATTTTGAGTTTCATTTTTTTTTCTTGTTTAAAATGACGTATTGGTGAAGTGTTTGCAGTTGAACTATGTCTTTTTGGTATCAACATGTAGGGTTGCATGTTTGCAACATGTTTTCATGAATTAAATTTGCATGACAACAGGTTTGGTAGGCATGAAACCACTAAATCTTTCCCCTACCCCCCTAAAATAGGATACTGTGAAAAATGAAGATTTGTGTAAAAGATAAAATATTATTCCTTATCATTCAAACTCGACTTGGTAGCGTTCAGCTAGTATCAATTCTGATTTTAGCGGTATTTTTGGCATTATTAAGCTCGTATTCGCTACTATAATCAGGTATGGTACCTCCAATTTTGAAGAATTTGACTGAAAAATCAATTTTGGCATGAAAATCGACATAAATTGGCCTTTTAATCGTCCTAATTGTACCTAAAATGCATACTTCATTTATGTCCATTGAATGTTCTAAACATTTGATCTATTTAATATGGTGTATGGACAAGAAATGCCGTTTGGTATGACAATTCAGATAGTGTAAAATTAAAAAAAATATCTCTGACTTTTGTCGATTTCAGACTATTGTCCTTGGTATTCACAAGACCATATCTCTGCAAATAATCATTCGATTTGCATGAAGTAAGTGTTTTTAAGCTTGTTATGAAAATGACAACACAAACTTCTCATTTAAGAAACATCTGAACATGTTTTCTCCTCTTATAGGTTTACTACCACCAATTACATGTAAACCTCCGAGGTGTAGTCGAATGTAGTTCCTATAATAAAAAGTAATCCCTCCTTTTTCGATGGAAATGGGCATTATAAGCAGGGGAAAACTGCCCATTTCTATTTGATTTTGTGGTTATATGTATAAGAAGCGTATTAATAGGTTTAACTGGATCACTGATGAACATTTTCGAAATTTCGACTCTATGCTCACACTTTGTGAGCAATGAAAACAGTCGATCAATAAAAACAGCAGTACCCTTGACCTGTTTAGTAAACAAACAAGAACTTTCTTACATGTCTTGTGACCCCACGTTTTCTGGTGATTTTTCAAGTGGAAAAATAGTTTTCTATATGAACATTACACTGCTGCATTATCCATACTTGAGTTGAATTTGCAGCAAATCATTAATATGTGACACTTTAACATTGGTGTCTATGGGGAAAATAATTGGTGCTTTCATACCTCCAGGTGTGAAAGCGCTAATTATTTTTCCATAGGCCACAATGTAAAATGAGAACTTCTGCTGACTTCTTGCAACTTCAAATAAAGTATGGATAATGTAGCACTGTTATTTTCATGAAGTCCTACCTCTGTCCTTTTGAAAAATCACCAGAAACCATGGGGTCACAAGACATGTAAGAGAACCCCATCATGTTGACAACCGCAAGTCAAGGTCACAGCTGTTTCTTGCAGAACTGCTCTCAATGTTTGTATCATGTTGCCCTGCATTCGAATTCTGCAACATTTTTAAAAAATAACCCATCAGAAGTCATAAATAAGCTTCTAATATATATAGCAACAAAATACAGCAACAATTTGCCAACCTTTTTCCACATAAAGTGTTTTTTATCAACAAAAAAGGGGAACTACTTTTAGTAATAGGGACTACATTCGATACACCTCGGAGATTTTTATGTTAATTAGTGGTAGTAAACCTATAAGAGGGTAAAAAATAAGTATTTAATGATGGTACATTGCTAGTTATGTTGTCAAATGTAAAACTTTCTTGCTCAGGGACACAACACATATGGTTATGGCGTGGATCGAACCCAAGACCTTTGGATCATGGGCTCAGCGCCCTACCAGTAGACCACAGAGCTCCACTCTCAACACTAACATTCCGATACTTAATTCAACAAATTCAAATACTGTGTAATGTTCACGAAGCCAGGTTATTGATATCTTGTTCAATTTGCACACATATCTGAGCAAAGAAGCAATCCTGTAAGACGATTATACAGAGTATGAAGTATATACAATATACCCTATCATTTGTATCATGGAATGACTTTATCTTTTTAAAAGAGAAAGTTGACTTTGCCAGATATATTGGGACAGCCTCATGCTTCAATCAGAAATGGAAAGACTTGTTAAAATAAAATACAGACATGTTTAATACAAATTTATCACGCATATTGTTTTATCAAGTTGTGGCGAATTATACAAATTATAAACGGCCATACTTGGAGTATACGCATTTACACGAACACATGTATGTCACTGATGTGAGTTATGTATTATATGTTTTGCTCGTTGTTCGACGTAAGTTTTCAACGTTTAGGCTCTAGGTGGTGGTCTATTTTGAGTGGTGGAAGTATAAGTCTAGGACAAAGTGGGATTCGAACCAGCAGCGGTGAGAGGCGAGATGGTTTCAAACATTAAGTCTTTACCATCCCGGCCACGGAAGCAGAGATCTAAAAACTTTAAACAAAATAAATCATGCTTGTTTAGAGTTTACTGGTAATTCTGTATACCAGTCATGCACTGTATAATTACAGAGTTTAAACTTAATATATTTTTACTATACATGTATTTATATCTTACTGTTTAATGTGTGTTTATGTATTTATTATAATAATCCATTTAAAGTGACTTGAAGGCCCAATGTGGTAATATAACTTTAATTTTATAATACGTTTGTACATAACACAATGTCACTATAATAAAATATTTTTATCATATCTTTATATGACAAATAAAGGAGATATCTGTAAAATAATCGTGCATATAGTTTTTGTGTATGACATTTAGAGTATTACACCATAGCACGTGTTTCGATAGAGATTTATTCTAATAATGTAATAAAACGCAACAATACATACATTGTTCATGACCTACAGCTGTTATAGGTAGAAGATAGATAACTCGTTCGCGTTTACCATGGACATTACTTGACAGGATTACCGAACTTGCTGAATGATAAAAGTTTGTATTAACATTTTTTCCAGTAACTTTAACCTAAAAAGAAAACAATCGTTTACAAAGGTTATGATGTACAGTTTACAGTTTAGTAACCTCATATTTGTGTTAGATGATGCTACTTTATTAAAACTCTTTTTTAAAATGTACCCGTTTATATGTATTACTAAGTAAATGTGAATGCCTCTCTATGATATAGGTTATAATTAATCGTAAACTGAAACAATTATAAAATATGTATATGTTAGACTATTCAACGGACTCAACTCCTGTATGATATTATTTCAATAGTAATCGTATTTAATATTGAATGACTTATAATAATACTTACACTGTCCTGTTTTAATGTGATGAAGTAGGGTAAGTGTGAGGTTTGGTGCTCCCTAGAACCGGTTTAACCCCCAGTGGCCTACTTTGCTACTGACCGTTCCAAGACGGTAGCCCTATTGTCAACCATTTTGTGTTTGTGATGTCGTTTGCATTTATTATTACTTTTGCCTTGAAGTTCTTGTTTGTCTGTTTGCGTGTTTGTTTCTGTGTTTTGTGGTTGACTGTCCTCCTTGAATGCTACTTTTCCTGTCCGATCTTTTTATATTTCTTTTTAAGACAACATGGGTGTAATTTGCGTTTGCAGCAAGACATTTTAATCAACTCAGTATACATGGCTAATCAGTAGGCCATGAAATCTGCTGGCGGTGGTAAGGACTGGTTCCTGTAGACCGTGGACTCTGCTGGTGGTGGTAAGGACTGGTTCCTGTAAATTGCTCCAGTGCAACAATTACCCACCATATATTTGCACTACTAACCACGAATCACGTCCTTGTACACACATGAATGTGTCGCAGAAATGTGCTGAAAAGATCTTCAGATTTCATGTAAACAAATTAATAATTACATGTATGAAGTCAGTAGCATTTCAAATATATATTTATATTACATCCATATCAATATATTTGGGAGTGCGGGTGGTGCTCACTATTTTACTTAACCAATTCTGTGCTATTGTGTTGATATTGCTTGCTTGCAAACAAAACCTCGAATGACTTGCAATCAGTACAGTTATTCATTCGATCTTTGGAGATCGCTGAGCCCGATACTTATATTTAATTATCGGTGGTACTTTTTCATTTATTTTTGTTTTCTTACTTAATTTTCGATTCATTTGTTTCACTACTCCGGCCGATTAAAGGCTCTGGGTATTGTTTAACCACTTATAGGATATATTGTCAGCTTTTTAATTTAGTCTTGGGATATGCAGGCTTCATAACCGCTGCTCCCAACTAAATTCCATTATGTTTATTTCGCTCTTCGGGGCATAGATATTTTATTAGATACTGGGACTATTCACCGTACGACATGGAGGCGATAAATCTCCATGTCCACCGCCATATGCATGCTATCTTTGGGATGGTTAACATTTTGTACTATTGATTTTATTAATATTGAGTTCTGCTCAACCCGGACTAGAGGGCGTGAGCGGTAGCTAGCATATTTCACTACCGCTCATGAACAGTATCAATCAAACCGAGACTGCAATATTTCGTATGTGTCGTGCTCGGCCGTTTCCAAAGGTCCATTATCATACTCTTTATTAAAATGACCACTGCACTTCCGCCAAATACATTTCAACGAAATGCATGATTATCACAATACTCCTCAAAAGAAATATAAAAAGATCGGACAGGGAAAGTAGCATTCAAGGAGGACAGTCAACCACAAAACACAGAAACAAACACGCAAACAGACAAACAAGAAGTAAATGCAATATGATTCAAACGACATCACAAACACAAAAGGGTTGACAATAGGGCTACCGCCTTGGAACGGCCAGTGACAAAGTAGGCCACTGGGGGGTTTAAACCGGTTCTAGGGTGCATCAAACCTCACACTTACCAAACTGTCATCCCATTAAAACAGGACAGTGTAAATAAAGAAATCCCCGCCATGATCTAATCTCTAACCAACAATTGAATTGAATGTTGTTTAACGGCTCATCAACACAGTATAGGTTATTTAGAGCCGCCCCAGAGAGAGGGGAAGGTTACATAGGAATCCGGGAACATGCCCTACTCTTATTATCGAATAGATTCCTATGGTTCTTTAACGTGCTCGGAGGATAGACCGATACACGGGACCGCCCGGTTTACGTCCCCATCCGACGGACGAGGCTAAGGTCAAGTGTCTTGCCCAAGAACACACCGACGAGGCAGCATCAATAGGCAATATAAGTAAAACACAAATATGCTCGTGTAAATATAATACAAAAAACAATAGCCTAGAAATCCGCAATGAAGGTACTCAATGACTTGGCAGAAGCCAGAGCAGTAATATAATAAACCATTAAGGGCACGACAACAAAGATCATAGACAAACATCAAACGCCACCGTCCCAATGGGCTTTAGGTAGGCGTCATCATAGGGTCCACAGCCTCAACTTGAACTCTTGTATAATTAGCTACCACGTGATACATATAATCACGTGATACTTCTAACTACTTACACATAGCTGTACAGACAGTCCTTTGAACTTACAAATATATCTTTATGTTTGACTTTGCAAGGTACCTTTTTCGTTAATTTTAGCAATTTAAGCTTTGACAAACGACCAATTTAATTAACTAGAGCCAGTTCTTAACATCATAGTTATGTATGGAAGTATCTGTGCAAATGTTATAGATGTTTAAATTAATATCATTCGGGTGGAATGCCTTGCCAGCAAATGTACCACTGTTCGGTCACGTCTTGTACTCCAATATGTTGGCACTCTTTTGCCCAACCCCAGGATGATCAGTTCCTAGAATCTCAACACAAATATTCTGTGTTGTTAATTCAACAAATTCAAATACTGTTTAATGTTTAAGAATCCAGATTTGTTTATATACATGGGGGAAGCAAAGATCTCTATGTCCACCGCCATATGCATGCCATCTTCGGGATGGTTAAAATGATGTACTATTGATTTTATGAATATTGACTTATTTTCAACCCGGGGTTAGAGGGCTTTCGCGCAAGCTCGCATATTTCACTACCGTTCATGAACAGTCTCAATCAAACCGAGACTGCAATATTTCTATATAAAATAGATTGACAGATTTATTTCAGTATAAAAATAACAAAGCATGGAATAATATCACATATGTATATGTCTATGGCATGCTTATCAAATACTAAGGATAACGTAAAAAAAATGAATGTGAATTCTCTTATTTCCACTGTGGTCATTGTTATTGATGGCATGCCATAGTAACGCTCAACTATATTAATGAACAAGTATTTGGCAATGTATTTAGACTAGAAACCTAACAATATATTAAAAATACTTAAAAACAATAATATATATTAATAATAATAACTGTTATCACTCCTTGTAAAATACTTATTAAAACAGACTACAACAAGCTCCCTAAGAAGAAACTAGCTCTCTAAGTAGTAACTTTTAAGAGAAATCTTGAATTTATTGATCACAGATATATTCTTAATAACAGAAGGCATTTTGTTCCAGAGTCTGCAGCCAGTGTATACAAAATATATTTTACCATGACCTTTAACCTTTGGAATGGTGAAAATATCCATTTTCACTAAATCTAGTGCCATAACTATTTGTCAAATTTGCAGGAATAAAATGTTCACCCATATACTTTGAAGCAGTACCTGAGTTTATCTTAAAACATGATTAAGGATAATTTGGTCAACTCTTCTTCTCACTGGTAACCAATCAAGACATATACAGATCTTTGGTCCAATATGAGACAAACTGGTCCAAATTTAAAACAAACTTTATAATTTTATTTTGTGTAACCTAGAGCCTGTTTTTCATCCCTTGGATTTAACCAGGGTACCAAATGGAACAGGACAGGCATAATCATACCGATATTTTGTTAATGACATCTGGTATGAATATTAAGAAAATTACTTTTCCTGTATAAAACTTCAATCTAGCATTGGCTTTTTTTATAACTCAGTTTACCAAACTGTCATAACATAAACTTTGATCAAAAGTAGCACCTAGATATATAACAGAAGTGCTGGATTCAATAACTGTTCATCTGCATGTGATTTCCAACCTAGAGTGAGACTTTAACCCGGCCATTGAACCATATAAGATATATTCCGTCTTTCCAAGATGAAGAGATATCTTATTATCAATTAACCAATCACTGACAGTTTCGAGATCTTTAGTAAGGGACAATTCTAGAGTTGAAGTATCCTCACCAGTAACCAAAATTACTGAGTGCAATTGCTATGTATCCGCGTATAACACAAGTTTATTTTCTAAAACACCCGTCATATCATTCACATATACAAAAATAAAAGTGGTCCTAAAATGGAACCCTAGGGAACTTCACAATTTATACCTGCTGATGATGTAAATGTTCCAGAAACATCTACAAGCTGTTGGCGATCAGATAAATAGGACTGAAACCACCTTATCACATCATGATTAAAACCAAGTGCTTTCATTTTCATTATCAATATAGAATGATCTACAGTGTCAAATGTCTTTCGAAGGTCAAGTAGCACCATACCAACAGAGTTACCTGTATCCATGTGAAAATTGACATAGACAGATACGTGTATCTGTTGAGAAAAGATTTCTAAATCTGGACTGAAATGTATAGATTAAACAAATAACCTTCTACTTGGTCATAAATAACCATCTCAATTTTGTTAGAAATAATACTCAAAATGGATACGGGGCGATAACTACCAACCTAAGTTTTGTCACTTTTTTAAAAAGAGGAACTACACGTCTATCTTAAGATCATCAGGAACAACACCCTGTATAATTAACATATTAATAATATGTGTGAGCGAACAAGCAAAGATAGATGCACCATCTTTAACAAAGCGAGCAGGTATGTCATCCAAGCCAGTAGCTTTGTTTACAATCAGAGTATTGTTTTGATTGTTTTAAAATGAATTTGTAAAGCATTTCTAAGATTTTTAAAAATAGTAAAAATATCAACAGTTCTGTCTTTCTTGTAAGCATTATACGCTTTATCTCTGTTACTAATACTTTGTATAATATTACTATCAATCCATGGTACAGTTCTTTGCTTCACTCTGACCTCTTTCACAGGTGCAGCACTGTTGATGATGGATATCAAACTGTCTTTAAAGCTATCCCAAGCCTCTATGACACTATCACTACACATTACTTGAGACCAGTCAGCGTTCAGCAATTGCAGTTGGAAACTTTCCCTGTTGTAATGTTTCAATGATCTTAATTCAGTGTATTGTGTTTATTTATAAAGTTTTGGTAATCTTCCTTGAACAGTATGTCAAGAAGTGGTCACTTATACAAACATTAGCAACACCACACTGAGAAATTTTCACTTTATCTGTGACTAATATTAGGTCTATATTGGTGGAAGAAGTATTACTAATTCTGGTAAAATCTTTTATGATTTGCGACAAATTAAACAAATCCAGAAATTAACACAAAAAATTCACTAGCACACATTTTTTGAATCTGGATACATTTGTGTTAAAATCACCTAGGATTATACATTCCTTTTCATTAAAAGGAGCACTGGATAGAAACAAAGATTCTTAAAGTCCATAAAAGTTGAATTAGTAAGGGTGTCTTATAAAAATAACACAAACAACAGGTTTTGATTTTGGACAAGTCAACCAATAATAATGACAATAATGAACGGTCCAAACGTATCCTCATCGGTTGACTTGTCATTCTTATTGGTTGACTTGTCATTATGGTTGGCTGACTTTTCATCCTGATCAGTTGACTTGTCATCCTGATCGGTTGACTTGTCATTCTGGTTGGTTCACTTGTCTTTCTGGTTGGTTTACTTGCCATTATGGTTGGTTGACTTGTCATCCTGATTGGTTGCATATAAAGTCCAAAGTACCACGTATATTGTTACTACTACTGTATATAATTAAAAATGACATCGGGAGACAGTCATGGCGTTCCACAGCGAATGGTGTTTGTTGCTATACATAATTTCAAGAAATGTATATTACATGTAAATAGTCAGCGACATGTACGGTGACATGTTCAAGTGAGTAACATTGAAAATAGAAAACTATAAAAAACAAAAAGTTTAAACATTTGAAAAAGAACCATTAAACTGAATGGAGTATGGTTATCTGGTTATAAGGCTATATTTGTTCCTAAAACAAGTCCATGGACATTGGTGTCATTAAATACTGCATTACAACGCATGCTCAACTTTATAGTACTGCCACGCTAGAAAACCATGCCGCAGACACATGCCAGGATACCCCTCCCAATCACATTTTTTCTGATAACGGGCCGACAAGTCCTAGCACTGCCTTTTATATGCTGAGCGTCAAGCAACTGAGCTACAAGTACCCTTTTTATGAAGCCTTTACTATGAATTTGGAGTTTGGATACACGGCATCCCGCAGGCGAATCGGGCGCTCTACTATTACGCCATAG